>JBBPDE010110984.1:0-20793 GCA_037974605.1 Nannopetersius ansorgii
ATGAGCCATTTTAATCTAGATTAATTCCAAGATTACAGTGAGATTAATCTAGATTAAAAAAATCAATCTATGCCCACCTCTAGTTCTAACGCTTCTGTCATAGCCAGCAGTAACTCTGTATGGACTGGGGAGTAAACAAACAAACATCATTCTTTTAAACTTTGACAGTGTTTAAATAATACACGAAACACTTTTTTAAAAAATTAAGAAAATTTTTGTTTACTTCTCTAAAGTAATTTATGGGTTACGGCCTCCAATCACACCCCTACATAAAGAACAAAAGGTCTGGAACATAATTAAAAAAAATGGCTGTAAACAGTACAAAAACCTTTACATCACTTTCTGATGAAACCTGAAATTAAATTAAATGGTTTGTACCTACTGTTACTACAGAAAGCAAAATGACAAATTTTATAGAGCTGATGCAAATTTTAGCGCAATTTGCTAACAGAGCTGTTTTTTGTGGTCTTTGGAGCAGCATAAATTACATGATCCAAGAGGCAAGCACAACAAGCCTTATTGTTCAGATTAAAAAAGTTATGCTTTGCAAGCTGATGTTAAATTAGCCAGGAACCAAGGTTTGTCCAGCACAATATTGCTCATGGCATCACGCTGCCACTGTCCACTTGCCTTATTCCCATAGTGCACACTGGTTCCATCTTGTCCCTAGGTAAGTGACATACACACACCAGGCCGTTCACATGTAGAATGTAGATAAATAAACCACGATTAATCAAACCACCAGGCCTTCTTCTGCTACTCACATGTCCATTGTAGGCACTTTCTGCAGAAGGCAGGGGCAAAGTGAGCAATCTGACTGGTCTGCAGATAAGAAGGCCCACATGTAGAAAGCTGTGTTCTGACATCCTTCTGTCAAAGCCAGACCTTTTCAGCAATTTGTGGCTACAGTTGTGGCCAAAAGGTTTTGAGAATGACAGAAATATTAACACAAAGTTTGCTGATAGCATTTTTATGATGGCAATTTGCATATGCTCCAGAATGTTATGAAGCGTAATGATCTCCCTCTTTGCCATAAAAATGAACTTAATCCCCCAAAAAACATTTGCACTGCATTTCAACCCTGCCACAAAGGACCTGCTGACATCATTTCAGTGATCCACTAATTAAAGCAGGGGAGAAAGTTGACAGGGACAAGGCTGGAGATCACTCTGTAACACTGACTGAGTTAGAATAGCAGACTGGATGCTTTAAAAATATGTTGGTGCTTGAAATCTTTGTTCTTCCTCTGTTAACCACGGTTACTTGCAAGAAAACATTTGCAGTCATTGTCACTTTGTACAAAAAGTAAGATTGCACCTAAATCAGCCACTTATCCGATCATAAAGGAGAGAAGTTGTGAAGAAGGATACAGGGTCCCTAAGAAAGTCCAGCAAGTACCATGGCTGTCTCCTAAAGGTGATTCAGCTGAGGGATCAGGGCACCACCAGTGCAGAGTTTGCTCAGTAATGGAATCAGGCCTGGGGTCAACAAGGACAGCAAAAAAAACACTTCACTCAAAGAACAGGACTGATATTCTCCAAAGTACAGGGATTGTACTGCTGAGGACTGAGGTAATGTCATTTTCTCTGATGAAGCCTTTTTCCAAATGCTTAGTGAATGTGTAAAAATGATTGGAAAAGAAAAGGTGAGCGCTACCATCACTCCATCATGCAAAACATCCTTCTCATCCAAGAGAGTGGGCTCACTTACAATTTTGCCAAAGAACACAGCCATGAATAAAAAATGGTACAAAAAACATCCTCCAAGTGCAACTTCTCCGAACCATCCAGTTTTCCAGCATGATGGAGCACCGAGCCCTAAGGTAATAGTGATAATTAAGTGGCTCTGGTAACAAAACATTACAGAGGTCTTGAAAAAGAAGTGCAAATATTGACTCTTTGCAAAAACTTGATGTAATTGTCAATAAAAGCCTGTAACTTGCAGTTATACTTCGGTACACTACAGAAACATTTGACAAAAAAACCTTGAAGTGACAAACTGTGAAAAACGATATTTGTGTCATTCTCAAACCTTTTGGTCATGACATGCTGTGACCTACTGAACACAACACAGCTGGTGAGTCTCACTCTCTTCTCATTACTATCAACGTTTGAAGTTTGTTTATTTGGAAACTAAATCGGTTAAAACAACGGAAAACCACAGTCTCCATGAAAGTGTTTCCTGTAGAGGAAAATGATTCAGGGGAGTGTAGTTCACTGAGTGATTCGTTGATGCAGGCGGTGCGTGCCGTCCCTCTCTCCCTCCCGGCACTGCTGCGTGCTCCGGGAGCGGCACTGCCGACAGCTCAGCCGAACTAAGACACGAACAAATCACTTGAGGAAGTGATTCGGTTCATTATGTTCCCTGAACAGATTTGTTATTTTGAATTAATCGTCACGAACCTCACAACACTAGATCTGGGAGTTGGAAAGGGGTGTGTCACGATTCTGTCTTCTCACACCGTGACACAGGTTTGTAGATCTGAGTGTCACGATTTCGGTTTTATATCACATATCTTACATCCCTAGTACCTACACAAATGAATTGGTACGTGAGCCGTTAAGTAGAGGGGGCGGGGCAAGGCACGCAGTGACAGAAGTGCTGAGATAGGACCTGCTCTGACTGAATTTTGATTGGTGCAGAAACATTTTTCTTTTTAAGCTTTTCCTTTCCTGAGTGGTGGTACTTAGGGATCCAGTATTGACTTTTTTTTAACGCGTTTGTGCAGTGAAGACTGAAAACTGGTGCGCATTTGTCGTACCACATACACTAATTCTTGCTTATGTCAATCCCTGATTATAATGAAGTAATTCATGTAAAACACTATGTGTGCAGCAGACCATTCAGGGCACACTGTACACAATATACATTGCCAAAAGCACCTACAATGGCCATGTGAGCACTGGAATTGGGTCATGGAGCAATGGAAAAAAGGTGACGTGGTCTGATGAATCATGTTTTCTTTTGCATCATGTGGATGGCTGGGTGTGTGTTTGTCACTTGTCTGGTTAAGAGTGGCACCAGGATGCACCTTTGCAAGAAGGTGACCTTAGCTGGTGTAGGCAGGGTGATGCTCTGGACAATGTTCTTCTGGGAAACCTTGGGTCCTGGCATGTAACTTACCACCTACTTAAACATTACTGCAGACAAAGCACTCCACGTCATGGCAACTGAATCCCGCTATAGCATTGGCCTCTTTCAATTGGTTAAGGCACCCTGCCACACTGCAGAAAAATGGTCAGGAATGGTTTGAGAATGATAGCAAATAGTTCAAGGTGTTACAAGCTCCTACTATCTTGATGGTACAGAGGCCAGGGCTGTTTTGGTGCCACAAGGGAGACCTACCCAGTGTTAGGTGTTTTTAATGTTATAGCTGATCAATGTACTTTATATGCATTGGGACACACCTCTTAATTATTGAATTTTGGTGTTTGAATCATACCCATTGCCACAGGTGTAATAGATCAAGCATACAAAGACATTTTGAAAAACACCTTCCTTCTTTGTGGACACCCAAAATTGTACCGGCCCCAGTACACAAAGCAAGGTCCTTAAAGACATGGTTTGATGAGTTCAGTGTGGAGGAACTTGACTGGCCTACAGAATGAATGGGCACATTAGGTGTCCCAAATCCTTTCTCCATATAGTGTATTTATACACACCTACGGTTTCCCACACACAGATATTAGGCCTAAAGCTCCCTAAAAATTATTTTAGTCTATGCTTCGATGTAATCTGGGTCTCAGAAGTTCTATCATACAAAGCCGGGATGGTGAACGTTAACATGAGCTTCCTTTGAGTCATGTGAAGCCAGTCCACATCTTTTCAAACTGCTGCTCTTGTAATGTTATTGGACAGCTCAGAGCACTTGAAGGAGAACACTACCTGACACTTCAGTTACATCAGCTAATGTGGATTATGTTGGTTAGCATCATGCTGAGTGACAGGACGGCACACAAAATAGTTTTAGTTTGGTCAGCGCTGGACTGGCCATCAGGTATAACAGGTGGGCCGATGGGAATTTCCACACCATTTAGAGTAATTTAGTAAGCACCCATTACTTTCAGCTGCAGCTCTACTTAGTGATCATTTGAAACATGTTGATGGTATGGGGCTGTTGAGAGATATGGTATCACTATACAATTTGTGACAGTAAGTTTTTCAGAGCATATGGTTGTGTTCCCAGCCAATAAAAAATGGTGACAAACTACAGGCAAGACTCATAAAAGCCTCTCTTTTGATCTACTATCATTGGATTGCTTATCTGACACTATGGTGTTCATGTAAGCATAAATGTCAGTGCTTAACTTGATGTAATAATGTATGTTAAGTGACTCTTTGAACAAAATGGTTATGCCTGTGCCAATCTATCAATTCAATTTGATATCAAATGGAATTTGACATTTCAGAAAAAAATACAGATGTATTGTTGAATGTGAACATGTGTGCAATGTTGTGCAAACCTATGTACAGGATTTTGGATCTAATAAAAGACAAGTCTGAGACAGGCCTTAATTTGGGATCTGATTTGTAAACAACAAGTACCTTTTCTGTGGAGTCAGTTTACTCTGGAGTTAACCTTTATTTTACAGGAGAGATCAATAGTATAGCCAGTTTAATCTTCTCTAGAGTGGATTGTCAAATTGACTGACAGAAAGCGCTTACTACTCAGGCCAGATCAGACATGAAGATCCTCTGGCTGCTGCAACAATCCATCATGCAGCTCATACAGTAGCTGAACATTACCCCATCCTATGGGCCTCCATATCACGGAAAGCTTTGAAAGTGGTCATATAAGGACAAAGTGTTTAAGCAGGTTTGTGAACAGACTTCAAATGTATGCTCATTTAAAGCCAATTTTAAAGAAAGCTGAAGGCTTTATTGTATTGTAAGACAGACTACATGTGGCACATCCGGCCATGGTGCCTCTTTGATCCTTGTACACGCCCAAAGCTCTGCTCACCATCAGCCTTAGCAGATGTTGGCCACTCGCTCAGTGAAGCACTGTCGGCAGTCATTACACTATCAGCGGCAGACCAGATGGACTGTTGTGGTTTTCATATTTAAGGTTCTCGCTTCCTCTCTCTTTATCTCTCTCCCTCTTACACACGCACACACACCAACACACATACACGCTGGTATACAGACACATGCACACACTCTTAAATATTCACACACACCTAAACACCTTACAGCAGGGAGCCACAGTGTCACTTGAATGGCCATGGCCCCAGATGTGGAAGCAACACGCACTGTTTGCGAAACACGCTCATATCTGCTTGCATGCGCTCAATAAAAACGACGCTTCCAATATGAACTCGGCTGACTGGGCATCCCAACATTTCGCCATCAATAATTCAAACCGAACCAAAGCTCCATCAGCTTCAAGCACAATTTCACAGCCCTCCATCTGTCTCGTCGCGATCCGCAGCATCAAGGCCTGATTACACCTAATCGACGCCGCCAGCGTGTGCCGCAGGTGTCTGCCTCTCCGTAATGACATTAGCTCTAGACAAGAGGCCAGTCGGGTGCTGCTGGTCTTTAGAGCCCGGTTTTATATCTCTGCCCCGCGAATGTCAGAAAAAGCTAACCAGTGTCTCTTTAAGAACAGCTATCGGTGCAATAAGATAGAAAGGGACAGGGGTGGGGAAATCCCAGCTAAGATAACGACGAGAACAAATAGCACCGTGTGATGCTGCCCGTTAGTCTGATTCCCATCGGTCGTGTTAACTTATATTTGCGATGCCACTGCTAAAGCCAAAAGCTAACGAATTACTGAGCCTTCGCCACCGTGCTGTCCTGCATCTGACAGTGCAGTCATGCCCAGCGCGTTCGGTTCAATGTCGTTATAAATATCTGCACCCACGCCCCCATCCTCACAGAGACCACAGTGGATTCAGAATGCGACGGCATTACCTCTCTGCCATGGTACCTATTCTTTTTCCTCCCCGTTAGAATCCAGTGAAAGTAATCCACAGCGCGTCAGTCATGTTGGTAGGGGCTTGGGCACCGCAGTACGGATCTAGAGCACGCGCTGTCTCTCCGCTTCGCCGTCACCACCGACAACCCTGACGTCATTTTGCGCTCAGGCGGCTTGCACGCAAACAAGGAGAACGGCTGTCGCCATGGCAGCAACGGAACGCCTTCGTATCTCAGCTTCTACTTCAGCAGTGTTTAACTGACAAAGAAAAATGCACATTGTAGGCATGTGGATCATATCCTGCTAGAAACTGTACTCAGTCGGCGACTCTTTTTCGTGGTAGTGTCATGGTATTACTGAATGAATGTTTTTTATGCTCATACGTAATAATTTTGGCTCCGTTGCATCTCGGCTCGATTGGAACTTTCTGAAAGGTACGCCACAGTTCACTCTATGGGTGTTTTATAGGCAAACAGCCCCATCTAGTGTTATGCAGCGGAATGCAGTGCCGTTTTAGTTGACTTATCAGCCTAAATACAGCAGAATATTTTTAATTTTAGGGTTAAAGCAATCAAATGTGTTATTATAAATGGTCGTTATGAAAGTATTAAAAAGATCGCGTTGGTTTGCAGTGTTCTTATGGCGTGATTTTTCAAGCTTGTAGTGGAACCTTTTATTTATTTTTTTAATGTCCCAGATTCTATCCGGTTGAAGAAAACTGTAGAAACACATCGAGTCTGAGAGAGCGTGATGTCATGTTCTCGTCCTGTCATAATCAGCTAAACTAATCAGTGGGTCACGTTTTGTGGTGTAGTTATGGCCGTGGTCCGGCTCTTGTGTTGCTGGAGAAGAAGTGCTGGATGGTTTCGAGCGGCTGTGCCCGTCGTGCTGTGTCGTGGACAGGCCTCGTACACGCAAGGACAGAGCCCCGAGGCGCGAGTCCGCGAGTACTTTTACTACCTTGACCATCAAGGACAGGTACTGATAGTGGGCTCCTCAATACTGAGGATATGCTATTAATAGCTTTATTTGTAAACTACCTTTCATGCATAACTTACATGAAATAAACGGCGTTAAACCATGGTAGGCGGAACCATTATATTAGGGGGAACGTGCCTCCCCCGACTTTTAAAAATCAAAACTTCCCAAGAAACACAGCCGAGACGCGGGTGGACGTGTCCGAGCCATGCCAGCTGCCCGTTTCCGCGCATGCGTAGGCGCCATCTTGCTACCCAATCGGTCCCAGGTCTTAAAGATAAGATAAACCTAAAATAAGTCCCACATTTGGGAAATTTACGTTGGTGTAAATAACTGTAGTACAATACTTTTTTTTTTTACAATTTAAACGTATTTTAAATACAAAAATATTATTTGTGTATGTAAAAACAAATTTTTATTTTACAGAAAGAACTAAATAAACATAAATGAACAATACAATATGATAAACAATCTATATTTTACGTACAGAGTATAAATCACTAGAATTGCTAGGATAACAGAATGAACTGAAATTATATTCATGCTAAATATTTTAAGGCAGCCTTAAAAAAACACTAGGCTTGACACAATACTGAAATTTTAAACTGGATACCAATACTGAGGATGGTACTCGATACTATTTTCGATACTACAAGGGGAGAAAAAGCAAACACAGGAACTTCTTAATTAAAAAAATAAAGCGTGCTCAGGGGCGGTTGCGCCAGTTCTCTGCTCAGTTATTAGCATAAGTGTAGTAGATAGTACGTTTGTACAAATGTGGTTGTGTTGTAGGTGACTGTGGAGATTACTTGTGTTTCCTCTGCTGGTTGCTAAAACTTTTTTGCATGACTTGCAGAATACCTGTGTTTGTAACGTGTGTTCCCTCTTTCTTCTTGCTTTTTCTTTTAGGCACGAGTTCTTCGCCCACATTTACATGACACATCTTTGTTGTCTCAGCCACTACAATGCTTATCTTTCTAACTCTGTGTCTCTCCTTGGCACTCGCAGCTACTAGGGGGTGGACATAAGGCAGTAGGAGTCCATCTGATTGGCCAAATAGGTTCATATGAAGAGCTTTGGAAAAACACCATTTATCGCAGTTCAGTCGATATGTATATTGCGCATGTTGATATCGCAATGACAATAAATTTACGATATATTGCGCAGCCCTATTTGGGAGCATGAATTAATTTCATGCTGTATTTAAAGCTAAATAAATAATTATTGTTACTTCAGAACAACATATCATCGAGAACAAAAGAAATGGTAAACAATAAAAATGGCAATTAGTGCAATTCTTAAAGTAATACTGAATTATTCAACACAGTTATTTTAACATGACAGAGTGCAACATAGTGTCTAAAATGTGATTATAAAAAATCTATCAACTTAAGAACAAGTTTTTCCAGCATTGTTTTGAAGCATTTATCCCTTTCTAAAAAGGATACATGTTACAGGTTTTTAGGAAAACCAGTTTACTTTATCTGGCTTTAGAGTAGTCCATTGGCATGCTATGATATTGCCGTCAGTGAGGAAGACTTACATTTACAGCATTTAGCAGACGCTTTTATCCAAAGTGACTTCCATTGCGTAACTACAGGGGACAGTCTCCCTGGAGCAACTTGAGGTTAAGGGTCTTGCTCAGGGACCCAGTGGTGGTATGCTGGATGTAGGATTCAAACCTGTGACCTCTTGTTCCGGAGGCAAGTATCCTACCCACTGAGCCACCACCACAGACTTGTTCTGAGGGAGCACTTGTTGCTGCATTCGAAGTACAGACGTGGAATGGCAGTGCTGGAGCAATATTTTCAGCTGGGCAGCTCGTATCACAGATCAATTACTTTCAGCAGACTTTTAGTTGCTGAAGTTTTTATGAGAACCATATATTTTCTGAGGTAAAAGGTAACTGCTTCCGTTATTTCTTTCCACCGGTTGCTTGTCCTCTCATATGGAGTGCCTTTCTCAAAAGCCTGTGCCAGTGGTTTGTTTTGGTTTGGTAGCTGTTGCCTCTACTGCCTGTGGTTTGACTGCTCTCCTAGCCTCTATACTCTCGGCGTTTTGTTTAGGATGTTGTCTGTTTAAGTGGTTGAAAAGGTTTGTCATGTTGCCATCTGACTCGTGAACCTTTTCACTGCAGACTTAACAACTGTAGTAACGACTGTTTGTTTCTTATTGTTTGGGTAAAAGCCAAACCTGTTCCATATCACCAATGCAGAGGTTTTCAGGGACTAATGTATTCATTATGTTTTCACTTTCAGCCACTGCTTCCCGCTACACTCGGAATGAAACAGTGTCCGGGGAGTGACACTGTTTTGTGTTTTGTGGCTGCCCTAAACCACACGTCAGTGCCATCGTTCACCTTGGTTGGTTGAGCGCTGTTTCTTTAAGGCAGGCATTACGCAGACTAGGTAATAGTGTGATTTAGTTGAGGAAAAAATTGTTACAAACCACAATGTTGTGACGTGGTTAAAAAAATTCCATAACATGCCTATATTTATAATGTAAACCCTAAATATGCTCCAAATATGCTCCCAAAATGCTTTAATTTCATTTTAAACTCAGCTTAATACATTAGCCTTAAAGAAAATGTAAAGTTAAACCTGTATTTGTGTTTTACAGTGAACATAGAACTGCTGTCTCCTGCAGTGCTAAAATGCGGATAATGCCCGTATATAGACTGTACTGTAATTCATGCACTCTCGTTTTCTTCGGTATAAACAGGGTAAATACAGTAATAAATACATTTCATTTACATTATTAAAAATACAGGATTTTAAGAAGAAAAAAACGAAGAACATGAACACTTGACCCACTCCACGGGGGAAATTCTGGACTGCAGCTGCGTCAAAGGGTAGTAGCCAATCATCAGTAAGAAGAAATAGTTTTCACGGATTGGCTACTTTTAAATCTTCTGCCTCTGAGTACAGCTGTATTTCACCATTCCAAGATGTGCTTTCTTTGTGTTCTCTGGACAGTACCAAAACATTTATAGTTATTTTTTATGTCGAAATGTAGGTGAATTTACATTTATGTTACAAAAAATGGTAAGAGATGCTTTTCTTAGCAATAAAATTTCTGTATTATTGCTCCAAAAAAGCTGTGACTTCTGGACCTCGTCCGCCACACTCCCTCATTCTCATTCTGAGTTGTTTATGTTTGGGCACGATGGGGCATGTCGGACAAGGCCCTGGTGTCACAAAAACAAAAAAAATGAGGAGGATATCTGCAGTTTCCGCGTTAGTGTGGGGGATTCAGCGAACAATTATTAGTTCGGTTCTCAAAAAAAAAATGCGATGGACTGAAAACCAAGACTGCTGATCTGCTTTAAAGTGGGGGTTTACTGTATACATATATTGCATTTATATATATATATATGACAGTCTTTAAACACTCTCGTAAATAATGGTGTAAAGCGTTTTAAAATTCTGCATGACCAATTGGGCAGCTGGCACGGATCGGACACAAAGTACATCCCATACACTACAGCTATCACCAAACTGTGTTAATCTGTACCATGAATGTTTTCTGTATTCGTGTCTGACTGAATGAATATTCTTAGAATACAACATTTAATCAAGCAATTCTGTTTCTCACCAGCTATTTTTGGATGACACCAAAGTGAAGAACTTTGTCACTTGTTTTAAAGGTATGATCCTCCTTCCTCACCCCACACTGGAAAAGCAACACATCATGTCTCAGTATTTCTGTCAGATCCACTCCACTCAGGGCATGCTGAATTACTGTAATACGCAGCTGTCAGTATTTTCTGAGAAATAGGCTACAAAAAGACTGCACCACATTTATGATATACAGTGCTATATCTAAACACTATGATCCAGCAATGATTTGTGTTCTTCAAAACAGAATCAGAATTAGTTTTATTGGCCAAGTATACTTACATATACAAGAAATTTGATTTTGGTATGTGTTAACTCTCAACGACAAATAGACATATAGTAGTATAAATTCAGTGGGTAAAAGTACTGTAGGCACATGCTGTACAATAAAGACAACAATACACATATAGGCACACATCAGACATAATGTACAAATAATGCAATATTCACAAGGTGTAGTGCAAAAGTGGTAGTGCAGGGTGCCTGGAATAATAAAGTCTGTGATGTGTGGGTGAATGGCCAAGGTGGTGGTGACCCAACTTATCTACCGTTCGGGAGAGTGATGGCAGTGGGACAGAAGCTGTTCTTGTGTTTGGTTGTTTTTGTGTGCAGGGATGTGTAGCGCTTGCCAGAGAGGAGCAGGTTGAAGAGTGTGTGTGCTAGGTGTGTAGGGTCTTTGATGATGTTGTCTGCCTGCTTCCCGGTCCTACCAGAATACAAGTCCTGGAGGGAGTGCTGGGGGGCACCAATGATTTTTCCAGCTGTCCGATTTGTGCACTGTAGTCTACTTTTGTCCTGTTTTGTGCCCTGAATCACACCGTGATGGATGTGCAGAGGATGGATTCACTGGCAACAGTGTAGATGTAGTGTAGCTCCTGTGGTAGGCCGTTCTTCCGCAGTTGCCGTAGGAAATACAGCCTCTGCTGGGCCTTTTTAGGGATGGTGTTGATGTTGGACTCCTACTTCAGGTCCTGGGAAATGATGGATCCCAGAAACTTGAATGAATCCACATTTGACAATCGGCTGTTGAATTTTGTGAGGGGAGGCAGCACTGTGCGATGCTTCCTAAAGTCCACAACCATCTCCACAGACTTTGTTTTGCTCTAGGTTGTGTTGACTACACCAGAACACCAGTAATAAAACAAAATAAAAAGTAATGGATAATTAGTGTAGAGATTAGAAGTTTTAAATGATTGAGTCACAAATTACAATTTTGTCTTACAAATCTTACACAAGGTTTTTTGGTATTATCTGCTAAATTATTGAGGACGGTCATCCTTGATCTCTTAAAGGTACCATGGCTTGAAAATTTCACTTCATGAGATTTTTAACATTAATAAGAGTTGCCCTAGCCTGCCTGTGGTCCTGCAGTGGTTAGAAATGGCGATAGGTGTAAAGAGTGCTTTGATGATCCTGCTCTGCCTTTGAGAGAAGGACAGCTCAGATGGTCCGATCTGGAATTTTCCCAGGATGTCGTCACATGGGGAAAGGTTACCTCCCCTTTCTCAGGCTTTGCCTGCCCACAGAATTTCATTTAATGTCACTTAAAGTTTGTGAAATGTATACTATAGCAGAGTTTGTTATATAATATATGAACATATATATCTACATGTACGTGTTTGTGTGTGTATGTGTATATAGAGAGAGTGATGCATGTGTGTGTATGTGTTAAGTTTTCTAATTCCTCTCATAGTTGGCTTATACTGTTGGCTTTAAATAACTGTAATTTGCTTCTGATGTATGTAGACTAAGATATAAAATAAGATAAACCTTTATTTGCTAGATTAAATTAAAAATAATTATTCTGAAAAGGGAAAATATAGTATGATTCAATGTATATAAACATATAAACAGTACAGCAGTACCATCATTGACATGTATGCAAAAATAGATTTTTAATGGGTCACTTCTCTGTCTATCTATGAAGTATCTAACTGTTGCTTTTCTTTATTTCATCTTTTCAATCAGATCAACAGTTTCTTGTTTTCTTCTTCAAACATTTGAAAGTCAATCAGAGTGGTCGCTACCAACAGGAGTTCCCTTTCATCTCGCTATGTGGACGTGAGAGGAACTTTCTGCGTTGCAACGATCAGCCAGTTGTCTACACGCACCTGTTATCTGAGGGGGGACATGAGGAGCATTTGTCATACTGTGGAGGCGGGGCTAAACTGACAGTTCCATTTCGACCAGAATCATTATTCATGCATCCCGTCAGTGGCAGAGTGTACCACCCCGCTCCTGAGAGTGTAGGGGGTGTTGGATTGGTTTGCTCTTCACTGGCCATTGAGCTCAGTCCTCACTTTCAATACTCTTCAGGGCAAGACAACACAGCCCAGCCTACTCATTTCCTCTGGGCCGGGCAGCGACACAAACTGACCAGTGAGGTGGCCAGATATTTCTTTCAGATCTAGGAAATAATATTTAGATGTTTGTGGAAAGCAAACCTTTATATGATAATTAAACTAAATTCACACTGAATTCTGTAGATGATGGACTTGTGTGGTTGTATAGGTGGGACTGTATCTGTGCATATTTTACCATTAAAGGCATGTGCTTCCTAATGTGATTAATATCATGTCATTTCAAAATAAGAGAAAAGACTGGCCATTTAGAATAATGCTCTGCATAAATGTGTTTTCCTTAAAAAAAAGAATGAAATTGTAAATAAAGCCTTAAAATGGTTTCAAAACTGAAAAGACTTGAGCTGTCTCAATCAGTCAGTCATATCAGCCAATCAGTCAGTTAGTTTAAGCTTAATATAACCTGGGGTACATTACAGAAGACCTTAATTTGCAGTGTTGCTGAGCATTATACAAAATAAGGGACTGAAAAAAACAGTAAAATTAACGTAGTCATAATAAAGTAATAAAACAAAAAAAGTAATGGAAAATTAGTGAAATTAAATTAGAAGTTTTAAATGATTAGATTTTTTTTTTAATAATTACAAATTTGTCTTACAAATCTTAAAGGTTTTTTGGTATTATTAATCTGTTAAATAATTGAAGACTGTCATCCTATATCTCTTAAAGGTACCATGTGTGTAAAGAGTTCTTTGATGATTCTGCTCCGCATTTGAGAGGACAGCTGGTCCGATCTGGAATTACCCCGGTATATACATGGGGAAAGGTTACCTCTCCATTTTCATGCATTGCCTGCCCAGAGAATGTCAAGCTTACGCTGAGCTGGGCCAGAAGAAACCCAACATCCCACATGTTCAGATCCATGAGTTCAGTTACAGATGCTGGACGAATACAAGGGGAGGAGCTACATCTGGAGGGGGGCGAGCGAACAAGCACGTGGCGGGCGGGACAAATACCGAAGGAACTTCATGTCCCAGAAGACCTACATACACATGGATTTGCAGTACTTGGGAGAAGATGGCGACCCTGCTGGATGAAACATGTGCCACCATGGAGCGCTCTGTGCGCGAGCGGCTGCCCCCGCTGCTGACGGACCTTTACCAGTTTACCATGGCATACGCGTACTGGCGAGCGGGCAGGCACAACGAGCCCGCCGTGTTTGAGCTGTTTTTCCGTGACAACCCGTTCGGCGGTGGGTTCTCTCTTTTTGCAGGACTGAGCGACTGTTTGCTGTTCCTGAGAAACTTTCATTTCAGAAATGAAGGTTAGTATGCACATTTCTTGACATGCAGAGATGTAATTGCTTTAAAGTTGACAGTTAGACAGTTGCCTTTAGACTATTTGATCTAATCGTTACCGTTAAAGCGTTTGAGGTTTGGCAGCTGAAATATTGCGCTATATACATTTTCAATACAGGTATCTTTCATGCACAGTTTATCGTCCGAAAGGATTGTTAAATGTCTGTAAAAGTACAAATGGAACAGCCTTTTACTACCCCTAATCAAGCGACACAAGATAACTTTTCTCATAATCTTCAACTGTTAACGTATTAGTGAAACAAACAAGAACCCGGTGTTGGTACATATGTGTTCATTGTTATCTTTGTAGTTACTACCATGCTACCTCAGAGGTCTAAGTTCATTTGTCCAGTAAATACATATACAGACAACCCCACCCCGCTCCAAAGTGGAGCAAAGGCACTCTGAGCGTTAGTGATTTTTAATCACTAACATTGTTAGAATTCCAAACTGAACGTACAGTCCACTGTTTGTGTGGAAAAGTGTTAATCCATGACACGGAGTGAACGAAGCCGTTGCAGGTTAATCAAATTCCAAACATTCTCCTGCTTTATCTTCTAATTTTCAGTTATGAGTTAAACTGGTCTAACTATACATTTTATTTGTATTGTGATAACTGTATATCCGTATGATTTGTTATATTCTGACTAGAAAAGTCTACTAAAATGTAGAATAAATTGAGTATGTAGGAGCTTTAGAATGCTCTTTAAAGAACATTTGACAAGCGAAATTTAAAAAAAGTTAAAAAGTAATATATGGTCAGGGCCAAATGAGTGCCCCAAAATTAGTGTAGCACTGAAACGATGAGGTTAATGCTGGTAACAAGTACTAGAAATCAGTAGTCGCCCAAATTACCCTGAAAGTTTCAGTAAAAATACATTATCAAACTTCCCTCTAACTGCATCAAGATCTTAATTAAGGCCACACAAACTTGTGGATATGCTTTATGGCTCCTCTAATTTTTGACTGAATACTTTCTCTGGTGTTGTCTGAACTAGTCAAAATTTTCTACAGAATCTATAGAGCATTTTATGCAGCATGACACATAGGTGGTGTGAATATGTAGCTTTGCCTAGAGGTCAGTCAGACCCATTTTAGACAGATATTTTTAGTCTGACCTTTCGCGGCACGAGTGTTTGTAGGTTCCCAAAATTCCGAAACATCCAGTCAATACAGCCTGATTTGAATACTAAAGATTAAGCACCCCATTTTATCTCTGCTTTATAACAGGCTTTATGAGTCTCTTCATTCTGAGCTCCATGTGTACCAACCTCATATTGCACTTTTGGGCTGCACATTTTCTTGTCATCCAGTAATTTAGAAAGGTGCTCTGATCATTGGTTAAAAGTGTGTACTCTTTAGCTTTAATGAACAGTGGATAACATCTGGATACTAAACTGAATAGAGTAACAAAAGAATACTTACATATTAATTGTTTGGAGGCATTCTAGTGTTCCGCCTCTTCTAACTCACCAAATTCTTATAGCCTAGGTAACTGGAGAAAAACATTTTAAGTTTACCTTGAAAAAAAGTACAATATTTTGCTTCTTTGGATCAAGGGTATCGCCATAACATTTACTATTTAACCAAGATGCTGGAGTTGTCCCAGAATCAACTGTTAAAAAACTAGCATTTTCTTGTCAGAAAAAATTGAGCGTTTTAGTAGTTTTATAGTAGAATGTTAGAATAGTTTTATAGTTTTACATTTTGCAGATGCTCTTATCCAAAAGTGACTTATATATATGGAATAGGAAAGAAAGACTATTCATTCTAGATTAGTAAGTTTATTGAGTACTTATTGAAATATTTGCATGCATATTATCACATTATAACACACCATTACATGAATTAAAAAAATCTCCTCCGTGTGTGTGTTTGTGTGTTTCTGTGGATTTCACAGATATAGAGTACTTGCGCTCAGTGCTTCCCTCTGACACAGACCCAGACTACTTCACCTACCTGAAAGGACTAGACTGCTCTGCTGTATCTGTCAGTGCTGTAGCCGAGGGCACTGTCGTTTTTGCCAGGGTATGTAAAATATTCACAATGCATCTGTGTTATCTCTAATAATGAGATAAAGAGCAAAATAGAACAACGTGTTGTGCCTTCTATCTAGGTCCCTCTTTTGGAGGTGTCTGGCCCCCTTGCCGTTGTTCAGTTGCTTGAAACCAGCCTACTCTGTCTGGTCAACTATGCCAGGTATAATGTCTACACTTGTTTCACCTTGAATTTACCTGTGTCTACCCATAAATGTTGATTGTATTGTCTGCAGGGTAATTTACTATAGCAAGACTGAGATAAAAATTCAGAAAAGGATGAACAATTCCAATTCATCTTTTTTTTTTGGATATAACCCAAAATAAAACCGAAGACCAAAGTTTAAAGTGAAGTTTGCAAGTTGTATTTCTAAACTCATTTTAGATTTACATAATTTTAAAGGATGAGGAAAAAAGCAAATCTTGTAGCACTGTTTCTCAAATTACGTGTAAATTAAATCAGGAGTAGGCTTTCTTATTTTTTAAAGTAAAAACATTTCTTTTGTCCAAATATTTTATTAGAGTTCCACGAATAGAACAGCCATTAAAAGCAAACAATAAAATCAGTGAACTAAAATGACTGCTTTGGTAACAAAATATTTTTTGCAAAACGCCTGACCTGTAGAAAACCTGTCAAACAACTATTTTAACCACTTTGTTATACAGTAATACCCCAGTTTTATGCTGATCAGGAGGTGCCGATTTTTTTGAGAACCAAACTCATATTTTAACATGAAAATCCCCACAATAACGCAGAAACTGGCAATATCCTTTGCCTTTTTTTTCCTTTTTTGTAGCAATAAACATAGTTTTCTCGACGCGGTGTCCCAATACTTTTGTCCCGTGACATTTCAAGTTGCATATCTTAACGAGGAAAGCACTCAGACACACAGTTCGGCAGATCTCAAGGAGACCTTTCCAACGAGCCTTCATTTGTATTTTTAGCCCCAGTAGATCAGGTTTAATACTTCAAAAACCATTCAACTCAGCGTAGTGTCCCAATATCTCGGCTGGGAATTTAAATTTGAATACAGGTTTACCTTTACATTTTCTTTAAGGGTAATGCATTAAACTGAATTGAAATTGAAATGAATGTGTTTTGGGAGCATATTTGGTGGCATATTACGGGTTTTACACTGTAAAAATAAGCTTTTTTTTTCACTAAAAGAGGGTGCTTATGGAACACAACCCTCGCGAAAAGCTGGGATTACTGTGCTAGCTCTGGAAAATGTTTCTGCTCATCCCTGGAGGGATGACTATATAATATCTATTTCTACCAACTAATCTCTTCAGGCTCTAATGGTACTGATCATTGTAAGGGAAAAGGGATGCATTGCATGTGACCAAGCTGAGCAGATACACAGAAGGACAGTGCCAAGCATCTACATGGGTTTCCTCTTATGAATCTTAAGTGTAACCACCCAACACAATATGCGCATGGCAGGCCCAGTTATAAAACTGAAAGTTGAAAAAGATCACAGGTGTGGAATGCAAGCTGAGAAAGACAGTGTTACTAAGACCCATCACTAAACAAACTCGCTCTGCTCTGGTCGCAAGGTGAGTGCACTTTTGCTGTGGCATGGTTTAGCAATGAGATTAAAGAAAGTGTGCCTCTGGGGTAGCCGCCAGGGTAGGACAAACTGGTAGACCCAGGCCAGGCTCCACTAAAAGGTTCAAACAAAGAAAGGTTCATCTTCATTAATGAAACTCGGAAAAGTAAGTAAAATGGGCCCTTACAGTTACACATGAACACACAGCAAGCAATGTGAAGTTCTTTCTCTGTATTTAACCTTCTCACCAAGTGAAGCAGTGCATGGCCACCAACAGGGGGTGTCCGAGGAGCAGTGTGTGGGAATGGTATCCTGCTCAAGGGTACGTTAGAGGTGCCATTAGCAGACCTGGCATTGAAGCCCACAATGTTTTGATTGCAGGGGCAACTCCCTAACCACTAGGCCACCAGCTACACTAAGAGCAGTTTAACTTTAACCCTACCCCGAGGATGAAAGACCCAAGGGACAGAGACTGCAACAGAACTGAGAGCTGGGGAGAGCAGGGAGAACCAGTCGATAGCCTTTACCAAATTACCGTCTGGGTTTTGTCCCCACTTCATTAGCAGGGAGGGAAGCTGTGAGTGGTAGCTTTATAGACACAGGTGCCACTGAAATTATTGATTATGTGATGGATCAGTATGTAATAATCATGATGGGGTACCCTCTTTGATCTCAAGACCTATTTTTAGCAACCAATTTTTATCACAGCAATCAATCAGCAGAGACCATGCCTAAATAAGTAATGTGGGATTCTGTCCATTAAAAGGGGAAATTTTGCAGAATTTGCATGAAAACAAATTCTAATAGCTAATTCTATTTCAGCTGTTGGATATTTGTTTGTAGCAAAGCACTGTCATACAGCAAAAAGAGGCTTACCATCTTTCAATACAGGGTTCCAGATTGTGACTACAATGGTCGCCAATTCAGCTAGATTGTTTCGCCACTCGTTTTCTCCTTTCAGTCACCAATGGCAATCATCTCTCACAACCAAGAGAAATTAAAATAACAAAGTGCAAGAAAAGTGAGATCCTATAATGTGCAGATATGCTCAAACCAAGTCAGTCGTTCCTACAACACTGTCACACGATAGGGAGATCCAGCTCCTTTGGCTCCCAGACGCATAGACAGACAGGTAAAGTATGTCTATGCCCAAACGGCTCTTAATTTTCCCAAATTTAGTCAAAGAACCAACTTGTTCACAACTGAACATCTCTATTGAGAGCACCGTTGACAGACTCTTTTGTTTCACTGGATTCGCACAAATAATATACGAAAAATAAACATTAACTACTTGAGAAACACTATGTTTTACTTTGGCAAC
This sequence comes from Nannopetersius ansorgii, assembly GCA_037974605.1. Lineage (NCBI taxonomy): Eukaryota > Metazoa > Chordata > Actinopteri > Characiformes > Alestidae > Nannopetersius > Nannopetersius ansorgii. The sequence continues at coordinate 19,081 of JBBPDE010110984.1, forward strand.
AGTTCAGTCTGTGTCATGATTTCTCGTTTCGTTTTAACCCTCTTTACATGGAGTAAGACAGGAGACAAAATGTGCCATAACAATATATTTTTATTTATATCACATTTGACAGAGATTATGGCTCCAAATAATTTGGCTTCTAAATATTTTGTGTTTAGGAGCCAGTGGCTTCTAAAGTTTTTAATTTTGTCTAGAGCCCTATAATACATACCATGATATATACTGAAACTTTTAAATTGAAATTAAACCATAAAATAACATTTTGCCCATAGTGCCCACTGTAATTTAATGTCATTAAATTGTAGTTAACAATGTTTTCATGAGCTACACTGATTATCCCTTCTTTTGTATATCCTTAGTCTGGTGTGCACCAATGCTGCACGTTTTCGTCTAGCTGCAGGCATAAGACGCCAGCTCCTGGAGATGGGCCTGAGGAGAGCTCAGGGACCGGATGGAGGACTGACAGCTTCTCGTTATACATATATTGGAGGTAAATACATACATACAATCAAAAGTGGACTAGGATTGTAGTGTAAAGCATTTAGGGTCAGATCCTGTGTATTTGATGTAGGGCTTCATGCACTGTTGACTATAGCCATAAATTGGACATCCTGTTCTTCGTGCGTTAGTGTGAACGCGTGTCTTGTTGATGGATAGTGCTACTGGTATTTTATATGAGAAATGATTGAATTTAGCAATATTTAATGCTGATCATTGTTGTATTGTAGAGTCACACTGTTTAAAGCTTATATTTAAAGCTTATTGTGCTCAGGTAACATCTCATAACAGATAAACTTTCCATTAAGTTGTTCATAATAGCTACAAAAATGTAGTTAAAAAGCACATTACTATTTCAGTGTCTTGGCTAATAGTAAGCACAAATTTGTTGTGCTTGTTGTGACTCTCTCCTGACATTGTTGTGCTGGTATCAAAGACCTACTAGGCAGTGAAGATGTCTACATGACACCCACCTCAACTCTGCTACTGCATGGTAATAAAGATGTACTATTACTTGGCAATCCAGCTGTCTTTCTGGCCACAGGGTTTGATTTGACGAGTAATGCTCTGGCTGGGCGTCTCTTTGGAATTCCAGTAGCAGGCACCATGGCACACTCTTACGTCACATCCTTCTCCTCTCTGGAGGAGGTGTGGCCACAGGTACGTCATGCTCTTTTTTCCTGTTACTAACTTGTACTCAATGCTTACTGGGCCAAATGTAATGTACTGGACTATAAATTTACACTGGAGAGAGCAAGCCAAGGACCATTCCTTGTTCACACTGATCAGGTTACAGCGACTTCAGAGAAACAGCAATAGTCTATGATAAATGCATTTGCTATGTCAAAGATTTCAATTTGACTCAAGTAATTCTCAAACCAGTCATCAGGGCCCAAATATTTTCTCTCTTTTTATGTGTTGGGACATAAGGGTCTTTGTATCATTTAAAACTATAATCATGTAATATACAGGTTTATGCTGTATATCTATTAAAGATCTAGTTATCATTATTATTATTATTGGTCCAGGAATTACTTATGTACAGTGGGTTTCTGTTCTATTCAAACTTGAACTGGATCATTGCATATAACACCCATCAAAAATTGTGTGCTCTTCAAGGATGAGTGATACTCTTGTTCATTTACATTTACATTTATGGCATTTAGCTGACGCTCTTATCCAGAGCGACGTACATCAGTGCTTAAGAAGTCCACA
>JBBPDE010111487.1:1622-20779 GCA_037974605.1 Nannopetersius ansorgii
AGTCTTACACGTAATCGTTGTTTATGTCGATCTCTTTCAACCCTAATCACACGCTGAATAACCTGCATTTGGATCCCGAAATAAATTCTCAAAGTTTGGAGTAGAGCTCCTGTCTACTGTAAAAGCAGGCCGGTTCTCGGCTCGTTCCTGACACCAGCACCAGTGTAGAGGAAAAGGGGTACGAGAGACGTGATCGCAAGATGGACGTTGGGGCACTATTTTTCTTCGAAAGTAAGTGATTGGGAATTTATGGCACTGCGCTGAAAGTGTCTATAAGCTGTCTGTGTTGTGATAAAACTGCTTTTGAGTTGTTTTGTGTTTCGAGCGAGTTTTGTCAAGTAGTTGTTGTGCCTGGCCCCGGAGTTCATATTGTTTTAATAGGACGGCCAACCGAAGGGCGGAGCCTACAGTGCGAGTCGGTTGATCGGAGCCTTTTGTACAGAATGAATGGGAGAGAAGCGATGTTCAAGCGGTTATTGATTTATAATTATGTGGTATAAATAAGGATTTCTCCAAACAAATTGGCGTCGCTATTTGCACTAAATGGTACTAAAAGCCGTATAGAACATTCGTTTTTTGTTATTTGACCTAGAATTTTGAATATCACTTGACAAGACCCGTGGCTGTGAGGTTGCAATATCAGAAGAACATTTCCATTGTGTTGCTGTTTGAAAATACGTTTAAACATTTTACTTCTTTGTTAAATGATATTTCAGAGTCTTAGCTTTGAAACGCGTCTAACTGCAAACAATAATATGTTTGTATGACAGAATTGAGATGTTTTAAATTTGGTGCTGTAAATTCCAAGATGGCCACCAAAATATGGAATGAAAGCTAACAGTGGGACTTGGCAGCATGCTGTGATGGATAGGTGGGCCTTAATATTGAAAAGGTTGAGATGACGGGCCACTGTTAACATCAGCATTATATGTTCAAACAAGGACAGGGTATCTCATTCAGTTTGAATAGTATCAGCATACATACGTACAAGCTATAATTATAATTTTGAGTATTCCATAAAATATTCAATGCCCTAAGTCTAACCTTTTCAAAACTTCAAGAATTATTCGGTCCTCCAGTGTGAGTGTCTACTGTACATGAGTTGACAGAACAGTCAGTAACTATGCTGAATGATGAGCCAGAGTTGGGGAATAAAGTTCAGTCTCATTTACTCGAGAATGTCTTGGACACAGCTTCCCAATTACTGAATCTGTGAAACTAATCACAAAACAAATTTCTTAGTCTCACTGCATAGCTACAACATAGCTAAACTGACAATACAGCAAAGACAATGGGTAAGCTGCTTATTTTACAGAGCATCACAAAAAGTACAAATCACAAAATACATGGAAATGCTGAATCGTTAAACTTGGATTAACTACATCCCTTACAAGCAATGCTTCTAGAAGGCTTTAAACAAACAGAGCTGCTGGGCATTATGCTGTACTTCTGTGCCTTTGGGCCCATCAGTGCTGCTTGAAAGTAATGCATTTTGTAGCCTAAAGTTTTTCTAATACTGAAATATTTGGGCTCATACTAAAAACTTGGGCCAATCAAGTTTTTCCACACCAAACCTTTGCAACCATGTCTTTATGGAGCTTGCTTTGAGCACTGGAGCACAGTCATGCTGGAATAGAAAAGGACCTTCCCCAAAGCATGGCATCTTCCAAAATGTCTTGGTATGCTGAAGCATTGACACTGCACTTCACTTGAAGTGAGAGGCCTAACCCAAACCTGGAAAAACAGGTGTGTCCCAATACTTTTTGCATTTTGTACCCTAATGTTTTTGTAATACTGAAAAGTTTGGTCTCATATTAAAACTTGAGATGTTTCTGAAGTTTTGTTTGATGAATAGATAAGCGAATAAATGGCCGAATAGATTTATTAGATTTACAGCTGAATTTAAGCTGAGATTTGTACTGCCCATCATTTCTTTTTCATTGATTTTATTCAATGAAATGATGACGCTGTTATTGTCACTAGGTAATCACCTTATTGCAAACTACATTTATGTGTTGGAATGTTGACCGCAGATGGGACTGTCAGTTATGGACAGTCAATAGAGCACAAAGAGTATGTTTAATGGTTGAGTTCTGCACTAACAGACTTAAAGTGGTCTCCATGTTGCAGTTCGATATTTGGGTAGAACTTTGAGATGACATTTAGGTTACAGTCAAACTTTCAGACCTGATTAAAGCTCCAATATCTGCCAAATGCACAGAGGTACAGCCTAATGCCCAGCAGCTCTGCAGGGCATGCTTCACTGCCCTTTAAACAAATACCATTCCCAAGGATACAGATGTATATTAAAATTGCCTTGTAATAACACCATGTACTAAGTGCAGCTATACTACCTTCCCTCCCACTGACTGGCCCAGGGGAGGTGACTGTGGTCAAGCAGAGTTGCAACACGCTGCCATATTGAGCAGGTCAGCTCTTGCTGGCCAGGCCTGTATTCTGGAGTAGGAGGATGAGGGCCAATTTGACTAAAGGGAGGTCTTGAAAAACCACAGGGGTCGGAGGGGAGGCTGTTGTTTACTGGAGTTCTGCCTGTGGTATCCGCAGGGAAACAGACACTTTGGTTCAGCAGTTGCTCAGTCTTTGACCTCAACTCTCTCTAATCAATGTGCTGTCGGGAAGGATGCTGAAGGGTCGTAGATTCAGTAAGTTGGACAGAAGCAGAGTGCAGGTCATACTGTCAGCTGCATCCCTCTTCTCACAATTAATTGTTTGTTATTTTGACGTCAGAGAAATGTAAGAAAAAGTAATATTGATTTCAGCAGTTTTTACACTTAAACTTTAATGATAACACTCCTCAGTGTTGCCATTACATTTATTTAGGAGATACAAAAAGCATGTAAATACAATTAACACTGCATTACATCCATGCATTCGCTCTCAGAGCATCCAACAATAAAGGCAGCATGGCACTCCTGTAACTAAAGTATGAGGTCTATGCTGAGAATTTTCCAGATGTTTTGAATTAACAGATGTTTTTAGACAGCCCCCTATGAACAGCTCAACAATGAAAGTGGTTTGGAGTTCTTAGAAAACTAAACTATGGAAGTTACTTTGATTCCAAAGGAACAAAAAGGGTTATAAACTAGTTGTGTACATTTTTTTATGACTGTTCTTGCTACACAAAAATGTAGGATGTCAAGTGGACTCTATGTGGGAAAATAAATAATGTATGTGGGCCATTTAATAAATAATTGAAGTTAAAATTAAGTTACAATTCCTCCACAAAGAAATGCAGTTGTTTTGCAGTATGATATTGTTGTCAAATTGATTGATGATAATATATGCTTTACATATATTAATACAAAAATCATAGTATGCCAGTGTTTAATGCAGAAATAAATGTACAAGTAGTAACTTTACATGTATCTGTAGCACTACAAATTACTATTATTAATATTTTGAATCATTTTGGTTGCGTAAGCATCAAACTAAAGGTGCCACACATTTGTTTTTCCCCACACTAGAGCTGTGTCCGAAAACTGCACTCATTCACTATATAGGGCACTATGTAGTGAGTCAGCCATTTTGTAGTGTTGTCAGTTTCATACACTAGTGCACTACAAAATCACCGCTTGACATAGGGCTGGGCGATTAATCGAAAAGTAATTGAAATCGTCATTCAGAACCTTTAATCGATCAAAATTGTGTGGGACACAATCCGGGCTGGCAGACACAGTCCTGCTGGAATAGAAAAGGTTCTTCCTCAAACTGTGTCCACAACATTGGAGGCATAGCGTAGAGTATGTTGAAACATTACTTCACTGGAAGTAAAGGGTTTATTCCAAATGCTTGAAAACAAGTTTGTCCCAATGCTTTTGTCCACATTGTGTATTAATGTAACTTATTCATTCATTTTAGGCCAAAGAGGATTTTGAGAGTATTCTTGAATACAGCTCTAAAAAAGAACCCACATATATTATCATAGGAAAGTCTTAATTATATTCTTGAGAAATTCTTCATTGCTTTTTTATGTTGCCCCTGGGTCATTTTTCCATCCATCATATAAGGTTATATTTTACAATTTTATATAAACCATATAAATAGAAGGACCGCAAAACACAGGTTAAACTAAATGAAAAATTCAAATGAGTAAAATGTAAGCAAACACGAAATTAAACAACAAAATATGCCAGTATGCTTTGAGAATATGACAATTGTATTATATTTATGACAAAAGCAAGATATTTAATTTAATGTATTTAATTTATTAACCCTTAAAGTCAGGCCTGAACACACCACACCACAGCACAGCGCACAGTGTGAACAATGTAAAATTCTTTCTCTGAATTTAACCCATTCACCAAGTGAAGCAGGGGTGGCACTAGCATCTGGGATGAGTGAACATTTACAGGACAATTGTGTGGTGTCATGAGGGAACATTTAATTAAATGATACATAACATGATACTTGTTTAACAAAAAGTAAAAAAAAGAATCTTTAAAGAGTAATAATTGCCTTTTTTTCTTAAGAATGTTTGTAAACAGTGATAGAAAACATGGTAGCACTAAGGCCTCGTTCAAACGGACGTCCGAACCAGGCGTTTTTCTGGCATTCGTGACTCCAGGTGAGCGCCTATTGAGCGCTGCCCGTTTTTCTGCTCATTGAAGCAAATCAAAGCGTCCACACGGGCGTTCAGCACCGGCGCTCGGCCGGCTGCGCGTTCGGATGGCGTGAAATAAACACCTTGCATGCAACGTTTTCTTGGCGTCAAATTCCCGGCGAACGCGAGGAAAACGTCGCTATGGCGCTTACATTGCGTTTGGTTGACGTTCTGGAGGACCGAATATGTCCCATGATTCTGTACGGCAACTGCGAAAAAACACGTAAAAATCCTCCTGATACGGCGCCGTAGGCAGGAGAGGAGCAAACATCGCCGCTGCTACTGAGTTCACCCTCTTACTGCGCAACGTCAGATCAAAGGGACGTTTTTTGTGCTTTTTGAAGACATGCAAAGACATGCAAAGAAGTTCTTCATCTACACTATAAACCAAGATGACACACGTGTAAACACTCTGGACAGAGTTATACTGCCCCCACAGGTAAATACACGGAACTGCAGATCGGGCGTCAGGCTGGCGTTAAACGGCGTCAGACCAACGCCAGTCGAACGCCAGTCGAACGCCAGTCGAACCCCTGGCTGATGTCGATCAAGCGTCGCTACCAAACGCCACAAAAACGCCTTTGGCATTCAGAGCGTGTTCATTTCAAACGTACGTGTGGACGAGGCCTAAGAAAGCTCCAATTCCACTTGCTGATCCACTTTACTATGGCCAATGTAGACATGCTTGCACTTCAACCACTTTAAAGATTTTACTAGGATGAAGGGAGAAGTTTATCACATCCAACATATTCAGTAAGATAGGGTTGAAGCGAAAAAAAAGAAAAACTGAAAGAGAAGACAATGGTAAAATAAAAGCCCAAGATCAAGGAAGCGTGAACATTTACTGTGGGGGGACAGTTGAAGCTAGTATAATGAGTCTGAAATCACAGATAAAAAAAAATCCCTTTCAAAAAGGGACAAGTAGAGAAAAATAAAAAATAAATGTTGAGAAACTGGAAGCTTTACTCTCTCCAGCCATAAAAAAAACAGCACAGAGGACACATTGCGCTCATACAATGCCCAACTAATAAGTTGTTTTTGTGGCGATAGTGCCTCCCCGTCTCTAACAGCTATGGTTAATAGGTTTAAGTGCTGGAGCGTACAGACTAATTACAGGGTGTGCCACCCTTGTTTCGTCATGTGTTTCAAAGCAACAAGAGATGATAAATCTATCCCAAAGGAAATAGGCTGCATTTAATAGCTTAAACATTCAAGCTAGGGCTTTTAAATAAACTCACCATTCTGCGACATTGTCCATGGGAGCTTTTATTGAAATATAATGGCTATTAGTTTCAGTTACAATTGAAAATGGGATGAGCATTTTTAATTTTGTAAACAAACAGCTGTTTATGGAGCTTAGCACTGAATTAATGATGATGTAAGAGCTTCGCCTGCAACTACGACTAAAAACACAGCTTATAAATGGCTTTCAAGGTGTTATCTTCAGATTACTTTGACAGTGCTTGCAGCAGACCAATGGATAAATCAATGAGCAGCAAACTAACAAAAGCAAAGTTAAAATAATCAGTTCCCCTTAAGAGCCTTCATGGTAACAATTATTTATATTATATATAAGTGCCCAAGAGTTCAGGATAGCAAGTGTTAGCAGCACTGTGTAATTAAAGGGGTACTAACTAGTCAATAGGTGGGGACTGACTAGGAAAAAAATTTTTTTTTGAAATTTAAAGATGGGCTCTTTCACTGTAATTGCATTTTCTAAACTAACTGCTATTTAAATGCAGTTGGTGTTCCTCTCCTTCTCTTCAGCCGTTACTCCCCAGACTGAGTGAGAGAGAGAGAGCTCCCTTAGAGAGCCTCGGGTTTCTCCTGGGTATAGCACTAATCTGTTTAAAAGCTTTTATTACTGGTCCCGCTGAGGCTGCCACGAAGCACTCCTCCATGCGAGCTGGACGAGCCACCCATATATGTACATTTTATTTTAATCCCTTTTAATAGGTATATTATTAAAATGACACCTCTGAGTTGAAGAGCGTTTTGAAAAGAGTGATGGACCCCTACTAGCAGTTTCACTCAGGGTGTTAAAAAAGAGCTGGAGTGCATCAGACAGACTGAGCTGCTCCAAATTAATCAGCCTAAGTAGCAAAGCGGATAAATCAGGAGGAGGGTGAGAAGCCCTGGGTGGTGGACACAGTCCTGGGCTGAGACCTGCAGACCTACTGAGATATCCTGCCTGACTGATGAGAAATGTTTGTCACTGATATCGATTTAAAGAAGCTTAACATTCTACTACAGGTGTCAATATTATTTAACATGGACACACACACACACACACACACACACACACACAGTATATATATATACTAACACTGTATATATAGGGATATATATAGGGATCTTGAATTACCATGTTAATTTTGATCAATTAATCACAGAAAATTAAAGCTGACATGTAGGCTTTGTACCAGTGTGGGAAGGAGGCGCAGGCGTGGATTTTCATGACTCACACTTCAATCAAACAAACACAAACACACAGAAGGCTTGATGGCCAAAACATAAACAAATTCCAAAATACAAACGACTGGTACAACCTAGGGGGAAATGTGAGGGTGGACTGACATGTAGGAAATTAACTTTATATTTTGGGGGAAATCCTGGTCCTCCGTCGGGGCCCTGACACCCCCTAATATTTCGCTTCTGGAGCACCAGGGGGCCAGGCCCCCCTCTAAGGCAGCAGTGGCAAAAGCGCCCCCATGCAGGAACAGTGGCTGGGGCTCCAGCATCATAAACAGGGGACAGGTATAAGGGCTGCAGCTTTAGGTCCTGGGCCGCGGGCTGTAGCCGCGGAGCCGGTGTGGGCAGGAACTGTGGACACAGCGTGGGGTGGAGCCGGTGTGGGAAGGAGCCATGGATCTGGTGTGGGGACCAGCATGGGAGCCAGAAGAGCACCAGGGACCTTGTCCCTTGTCACCGACTGGGGAGCCGGAGTGCTCAGAGCATCTGAGCCTGCTGTCTCCGGGAAGAAGTTGAGGACTTTTTGGGCAGCTCTGAGCCCTCGGCAGTGGACTGGAGATTCATGACCCACTGAAATCGTCAGAACACCCATGCTTTTATTTATTTTGTCTTAAACTGCACCTTAAATATGGACATAGTTCTATATTATATCTTGGGCCTCCCCTCTTTTCTTTATATATTACTTTAAATCAACTTGTTGATTGTCAAACTGAGTAGATTCATTAAAGAAATGGGAACAAATGTTTTACTGCGACAGTACCTAAAGATCCAAAGTTCCTAGATGTTGCAAACACCCAGCATTCAGCACCAAAAGTATACTGATCACTGCCTGATCATCTGGAATCATCTGCACCTGTTTCTTCACTGGTTTAGGACTCACGTTTGATGGCTTTGTTATACTTTAGTGATTCCTAAGTAGGTCACTGTGTGGCTTGACAAACAAAAAACATTCATCTGAAATATAATCAGGTACACACACAGAAGTGACTATAGTACTTATAGATCCCCCTTTGGACAATGTTCAGACAGCTGCTCTTGATTTTAAAATGGCCTTTTGATATCTGGACAATCATCCACATATGTCCTCAATCACATTAACAAGGACTGGAAAAAGTAAATTAAGATGAAAGAGTAGAAACAACGATTCCTTACCTCAAAAATATACTCTTGAATATACTCAAGTGAATGTAAGTACTTAGTAAATATAAATTATATAATTATCAGCCTTTGTTGAATAATCAGCCTGCTGTAAAAGAGTTTGTACTGCAAATATTACGTATACCATGTAGTGAGTTCTGGCCTGTGAATTCAGTAGCTTAGACACTAACTCACTAACTCTCATAATTAGCTCTTTTTCTCATTTTTCTTCCAGCCCAGGACATGCCGAAGCCATTCCTGGGCTGTTTTCAGCTCACTGAGATGCCTCCTGAATTTTGAATATGTTGCCTCTTACATTTATGAACCACAATCAATCTTTTCCATGGGAGGCAGTGTTCATAGGTTTTAGCACCCAGAGCCTCAACGGACCCAACAGTAAGTGGCTGTAATATAAAAAGAGGGTTTTAAAGTTAAGCAGCAGCCAGATGTGGTGACAGACTGTGAAAGACGTGAAAGTGAATAAGAGAAGAGCAGAGAATGCATACATATCTACCTTGGTCTGCAGAAACCAGTTGGATATAGGAAACTCAAAAATCTGATTAATATTTTTGAACAAAAAAGCCAAAAAGAAGAGCATCAGGTTATCACACAAATAAATTAATGTGTGTGTGTGTGTGTTGTTCACAGTACAGTATAAAACACAAATGCTGTCACAACCTTGAAACAAAAACAAGAAACAAGTAAGCAGTTACACCAGTTTCTGATCTAAAGTGATTTATAAACTGAAAGAGAAAGTGCTGGCAGGAATCGTGTAATGAGAGAGCGGCACCTGTGAAGAAAGAAGGACACCTGCAGCTGTTTAACCACAGAGCAGAGATAATAACTCAGTATTATATATATATTTTTTATAATGCATGGATGTAAGTGTATGAATGATTTATAAACCTATAACTATACATTTATATGGGGCTATTAGTGTCCGTTGGTGTCGAAAGAGTTCAGAAATACAACAGCAGATTACCATCTGCTGCATCTGTAGTTTCTAGTCAATTACCACCAACAGTCAGTTCAGCACCTTTCTCTGCACAGAAGAATAGAAAACCTGTTGACCTGTTACAACGCAATTACAATAGAAGCAGCTACCCCTTGGCTTCTAGTATAAGTGTGTTGTCAGTCAATAGAGTTTCTGCTGTCTTCTTGGTACAGTATGATTTTTGTCCAGAGTAAGAGACGGATACAGCAGGTAGTGATCAGGTGAGTTTTTTTCCATTAAAAAGGTTAATTGTTAAGACTTTCTGCATAATTAAATCATTAAGATATAAGTTGTTTGGTTTCCTCAAAAACTTCAAACCTTCTCAAAAGATGAATCTTAAAATGGTAGTGTAAGCATTCCACTGAACACTCTCACATCTTGTTAAGAGGATCTTAACATTAAAATGTTAAGGAAACAGGGCCCAGGGTGTTTTGATGTGATTTAGAGAAACTTGGAAGTTTTTTGTGTGCCTGAAGTGTTTAATGCCTTTAAAAGCTCCTTCACAGGAAATGGTGATGACTACACAGCCTGATGCTTGAGGCATTGTTTCATAACACTTGTGAGAAGATTATGGCCTTAAAATAATATTTAAAATCCATTTCTGATAAAGAGGAACATGTGAGCACTGTGAGGTAGAATGTTCCCCACCAAAAATCTGGACTTTTTTCCAAATCCACATTTTGTCCTCGTCCATCCTTCATCTAAATTTATCGCTTCTCCAAACCAAAACTGTGGAGGATACTAGAGCCTATTCCATCACTCAAAGGGTGAAAGACGGAGGAACACCAATCCATGCAGTCAAACACACAGTGCCATCTAAGGGCAACATCAACATTACATATTATCACTCAGAAGACATATGTAGGTCACTGGGGTTTTGGATAGTAAATAAAAGACTGTGATTGTTTTGCAGACATTGCACCACCACTGGTTCCATTCATTGGTAGTGGTAGAATTAATACTGGGGTAGATACCCCATTATTATATTTTTAAAATATTCGTATTTTTATGCGTATCATTTATTTGTATAATATACATATATTTATATGCCACTCGTTAAAGGCCGGGCCGTGAACATAGTTTCTGATATTAAACCGGTCCGTGACGCAATAAAGGTTGGGGACCACTGTTTTAGGGTGTTATGTCGTCTGTGCCTCAGAGATATGATGCTATGTGTGGGTCAGTGGCTAGTTTATCCCACTCTGTGGTGAATACAATACAACAATATATAAAGCATAGAGTAAGATACTCGTTGCCAAGTTTTTAAAATAAAAGCACCCTGAACAAAGCAAGCAGTGACATTGTGCTCAGTGAATTCAGTCTGGCGCCGTCCCAGCCGGGGAGCTGTTTCTCTAGCCAATTTCAGCTGACTAATCTGTGTGTACTGGTTAGCTGAGGGTTCAGTTCAGCTGATGACAACAGTTAAATGTGCAAATGCTGCGCATGGAAATTGAAGAAGAAACCCCAACAATGACCAAATCACTTTTGCTGATGGTGTTCCGCCATGTACACAAATGGTACTCTACTGGGGGAATGCCAGGCTAAAATCTGTGGAGTAGGATAAGGTGAAAGCTTGCAGAACTCAGATTGGTTTGTACTATGCCAAGACACCCACAGTTTCATAGAAAATTCACATCAGTTCCTTTTTTCACTCTGTAATAGCAAATGCAAAAGATTGCCGTTGACAGGGAGGAATGCATGTGTGGGTGTCTTTCATCAGGATGGTTATTTTAATACATTCCAACACAATGACAAAGAGATCAACACTGGCACAGCTCACTTTTGTAAAATAAAGAAAGCCTGGCTGGGGAACAAGAGCCGACTGCCATTACCTTTTTTTGTGCATGTGACAAAAATGCATGGCCACAAAAGGGTACACAAGTACAAATTTCACTGCTGGGGCCAATTGTTCTAGGCCTTTTACATAAAGTTTTAGTGCAAGTAAAAAACCTCCATGAACTACAATAGTGTACGGGCTAGGCTTGTCACGATACTGAAATTTCAAACTCGATACCTATACTAAGGATACAATACTATTTTGGATACTACAGGGGGAGAAAAAACAAGCACAGGAACTTTTTAATGAAACAATTAAAGTATGAGTAAACAAACAAAATGCTCCATTTTCTTTGTCTACTCAAAATTGTACAGCGTCTTTGGGTATTTGGAAAAGCACTGTAAATTAAATGTAGTATTATTATTATTATTTGTCTAGTCAAGTTTCAGTCAACTAAAAGTCTGAGCACGTTAGTCTTATTTTAGTCAGAATTATCCACGACTAGTAGAGAGTAAAATAGACAAAATCGAAATTTTCTTTTAATCAAACCTATTTCCCCTCTATACATGCTAATTCCTACGATCCTGGGGGCTAAGCCGCCCTTGTCTGTCAGACCTAGTGACATCCCTGGTATGTGTCTATTGCCATAAAACCCACATTTGTAAAACTGGTAAAAGTCTTAACCCTCAGTGTGTTTGCTTGAGCATACCAGAATATTTTTATTCCTGAACAAATATAGTCTACACAACCAAATCGGAACAATTTAGGTTCAGCTTTTTTGCACTGATATGAGAAAGGCTGTGTATCAAAATGCTGTGTGTGAGAGAGAGAGACTTTGTGTGTGTGTCATTTCTCTCTTCCTGGCACTATACAGTATTGGCAATGCGTCCCAACACTCTATATTTGTCACATTTTGTCTCGTGTTTGTCTTGTGATAAAAGTTCGTTGACAACGATATTTAGTCATATTTTTTGTTGATAAAGCAATCCGTTTAAAATTTTGCAGCTCTAGGGTGTTCCCCTGCGGAGTAACGGGGCTGTCCTGTAAACACTGGGTCCTCCAGGTAGCCAGGGGCAGGGGCTGCTGGCTGCAATGCCTGTTGAAAATTGTTGTAGTCTGCTGGCAATTTCCATGAACCTCGATACTACATTTTAGTATCGATTAGTGTCTGAGAATCGAGTTTTGGACAACCCTAGTACAGGCCAAGAAATGTGTCCCTCAGTGCCATTAATATTTTTGCATATTTATCAAGCCATTTATCCTAACCAGGGCCATGGGAGATCCTAATAGCACTAATTGGGTGAAAAGTGTACAGAAGCATACTGGTCAAGGTTTAAACAATTATTTGACATAAGTGTTTCACATAATTTAGTTAATGTAATGTAATGTCTCACCAGGTACATTAATAAAAATCATCACTAGAATATTCCAAGCTGTATTGGTTCGTGTGTGGGTCATTTAGCAACTGCTTCCAAAAAAGACTGAACACGCAGTATCTTGTCAGTGTTGCATACATTAGCAAGCATCATATACAATTACTGAGAAATCTTTTAACATTTCATGTTACAAAAATACCCCTTTCACACAGACTAATTAGGAGAATTCTAAGAGAAAAAGGTTTGGTAAAACTTTACTAAAGCTTCATGACTTAAATCACAATGGACATAAACGAACATAAGCATTTATATAATGCTGCCACATGTCACTTCTCTGCTTTATAAATTATAAATGTGAAACCTTAAAAATGTTACTCCAGGTGGAACAAGGTTTATAAATGTCTGTGGATGTTTGTCAGTTGTCATGAAAGTAGTGAGATATGTCTGAATGTTTATGTCAGTAGTCAAGTTTTGACAGATTTTTTTTGTTGAAGACATAATTTGCAACCTAATAAAGTCAATACATATACAATACATGTATAAAGTAACCCATATTTCATTTTTAAACATTGCAGCAGAATCATATTGTCGCTTTAGTGTTTTGACCCTTTTGTATCACGGGGCTTCTAGTTATCCCCACCTCTTCTAGTGAGTAAGTGCCAGGAGGATTACCAGCAGGGTGCATAAGCGGATGTATGCATTTTATTTCTAACGCGCTTGCTGTGATTTCATTCTGGAACCAGGCTTGGATACACACACACACACACACACACACACACACACACACACACACACACACACAGAAAAAAAGAGTAAGTGTAGAGCAAGGTGTTTTAGAATCTGTAATCCCTGTGCTGATATGCATAAGAATAGAAGAGCATCAAAGGAAATTGTTGGCCAGAATTCCAAACTGACTGAAGAAAAGCGCAAGAAGTAAAGAGAGAGAGAGAGAGAGAGAGAGAGAGAGAGAGAGAGAGAGAATAAACAGTCCTGATGTTTAAACACTAGAGAGAAATCCAGCAGAGAAACGTTCTTCAAATTCATCCAAACAACAGAGCGAGAGAAAGAGAGAGAATGATTGTGGGAGGACTGAAAATAAACAAATTTTAGGGGTCAATTACGGATGTCACACAAGGACAATGTCTAGTGCCACTTTCATAACTGAAATTATGCATTAACAACATGCTGGCAACAATGACGTAACCTCTGTCAATGAATTCACAGTTACAGCTGGATTACAGTAGTACAGCTTAATTACACATGTATTAATTTGGGTTTGTGCTCTTGAGGTGAGGTGAGCAAATGAACTTAAGCACTTTTTCAACAGGTTGATTCATCTGCCCTTCCCTCTCCACCCATACTGCCCTGAAGCAGTCCCCAACATCTGCCACAGACATCCACAGCCCCACCTTTGTTCCACCGTGGATATTTCACACCTCCTCTACACTTCACACTGCTTTCACACTCCCTGCTCACTGCTCCTCCCTCCCAACCACAGTATCCAACATACATCCAGCACACGGCTCCGGCCTATCTATTTCAGCCATCCGGGTTAAGAGGGAACTGAGGAGGATCAAAGCCAGGAAGGCAGCAGGTCCAGATGGCATCAGCTCAAGGGTTGTCAGGTCCTGCGTGGATCAACTGTGTGGGGTAATGGTGCACATCTTCAACCTGAGCCTGAAGCTGGGAGGAGTGCCACTTTGGAAAACATCTTGGGTGGTACCAGTGGCGAAGACCCCACATCCAAAGGACTTCAATGGCTACAGGTGGGTGGCTCTGACATCCCACCCTGGAGTGGTTAGCCCTTGTGCAGCTTTAGCCCCTGGTGAGTTCATTACTGGACCCACTTCAGTTTGCCTGTTAGCCTGGCAATGAAGAGGATGATACCGTCAACCACCCCCTGCATTGTTCCCTCTCTCACCTGGAGACCGCAAGGTGCGCTGTGCGAATTTCTCCTACCCACAATCCTGAGGGACACAGGATCATCACCTCACAACATGGATACTGGACTACCTCACCAACTGACTACAGTATGTGAGAATCCAGGGCTGTGTGTTTGTAGTACTGAGTCCCCACAGGCAAACCGTTCCTCTTCACCATCTACACTGCAGACTTCTCTCACAACTCCACCAACTGCTTCTCTGGTGACTCTGCAATAGTCAATCTCCTCACTAATGTGGATGAGTATAAAGAACTGGCCCAGGACTTTTTTGTCTGGTGCAATCAGAACTACCTCCACTGGAAAAACCAAGGAGCTGGTGGTAGACTTCCGCAGGCACGTTGAGGCATGGACATTGAGGCTGTGGCGTTCTCCTGAACAAGATACTGGACTGGACTCATAACACAAATGCACTCTACAAAGTCGGGCAGAGCACCTGTACCTGCTGCGGAAGCTCAGGTCTTTTGGTGTGCAAGGGCCGCTCCTGAAGACCTCTGTGGTGGAATCATCCATCTTTTACAGGGTGGTCTGCTGGGGAGAGAAAGAGACTGAACAGGCTGATCCGGAGGGCCAGCTCTGTTCTAGGATGCCCTCTGGACCCAGTGGAAGTGGTGAGTGACAGGAGAATGGTGTCTGAACTGTCATCCCTGTTGAACAACATCTCCAACCACACGCAGGAGACTCTGACAGCACTGAGCAGCTCCTTCAGTAGCAGGCTGCTACACCCACAATGTGGGACGGAGAGATTCCAGAGGTCTTTCTCTCCAACCGCTTTTAGACTCACAGTTGACCAGACACACACAGTCATAGACTAGCGAACACACACATCTATTGTAGTTTTTCTTGTGCAATTTTTCTGAGGCAACATATGCAATTTTAGGGTGGAGTATAATTATTCATGTTGTTGTTGTTGTTGTTGTTGTAGTATCATTTATACATGTACAAATTATAATGTGCAACTCTTTACACATCCAAACACCTCAGGCTGATAAGTGGAGGTTTCTCTGTTGTGCAAATTTCTTTCATGTGCAATATTTTCCTATTGTGTGCAGTATTTTTGGTGCAACATGTGCAATCTTTGTGGTATATATATGTATATACAGTATAGTAGTGCTGGCCCCTAAATGTAATGTACGTAACAGGCACTGCCATTTCTCTGTGTGTTTCCACAAGACTGGAGTTTCATCCGGCCTATGTAGGGAATTAGGATTAATTTAGGAGCAAAATATTGTAAACAGCACGACACTGCATTAATATGGATGGAGCAATGCTGCTGGGGCTTGTAGGCTGCAGGGGAGAGTCAAGAGCCAGAGGAAATCACAGTTATGAACACTCACTGGAACACGAGTGTGTGTGCGTGCGCACGTGTGTGTGTGTGTGTGTGTGTGTGTGTGTGTGTGTGTGTGTGTGCTGGTGAGCTCTAGTATTAAGCTTTACTCCAGAGTAGTTCTCATGTTACTTAGACAACATAATGGAAACACCTAATAAAACCTTAAAAAAAGATTTTAACAAGATACCTATTAAAATGGCTGGACAGATGCAGCATATTTGGTTGAAAGATACTTATCAGTATGTGGAAGCTGCAAAAATGTTTCATAATCAGTGCACATTACACATGGTCACTGAACTCTGCTACATATAATTAATATAGCCACGTCAAACATGTCAGATGACAAATGCTGCAGTGTTTTATGTCATGATAGTTTATGGTAAGTGCTCATTTAAGTCATGGTGTCAAACATAATATCTGTCACAAGTACTGGAAAAAGCCGAGATGGTACTGTTACACTCATGGACATAACCTGTAATGACAGCAATATATAACATCTACCATATAATGGCATGGTTATGTCAATGTTATGTAGCAGGTTCCAAGTAAAGTGTGATCCACAACATTTATTCAAATGCGTTGCACAAAAGCACATCATAATGCAACAAGTTCAGCATCTGGACCACTGAGCAATCGGGAAAATGCTTTATAATAGGGCTGGGCGATCAATCGAAAAGTAATCAAAATCAACATTCAGAACCTAGAATCGATCACATTTTTCCAGGTTGATTATTTCGATTACTTTCCCTTTAAAAACACTACCGCATATGGAGTCACATGACCCCACTCCGTTATGTTAAGTTATTCCGCCGACATGTCGAGCATGGTGAGCTTAAACACTGAGACAACTGAGCAACTTGTCAGTGAACTATGAGGGCAAAAAATAAATAAATAAAATAATCGTTCATTAATTGTAATCGAGTTAAAATGCTCAATTAATCGAGATTTTGATTTTAGGCCAAATCGCCCAGTCCTACTTTATAATCTAATGCTTTCACCAAGTGAAGCAGGGGGCTGCCACCAACAAGGGACACTTGGGGAGCAATGTGTGGGAACAGTACTTTGCACAAGGGTACCCAAGTAATGACACTAGCAGTGTTAGGGGCCGTTCACATATCGCGCCTAAAAATGCGTGGAAAACGCTAGGCGCATCGCTTTCTCCTTTCCAAAAGCGCTCGGGCACTTGCACTCTGGAAGCGTCTGTTGTTGCTAAGCAACCATCAGCCGCGCTCTCCATTAATTTCAGAAATGGATTTCCACACAGAAAAGAAAAAAACGCCGTAGTGTTTGGGTGCACCCCATTCTTCAAAAATGTACAAAGAACGGGGAATTTCATCAGCTGATCCAGGAGCTCCGCCTGGACAACGGGAGGTTCAAAGCCTATTTCAGACTTGACAAGGATCAGTTAGATTATATTTTAGGAAAAGTTGGCCCTAGCATCAGCAAACAGAGCTACTATATTTTACACACATTAAATACATAAATGTTCATTTGTTACAGGTATCTTGCAACTGGGGATTCTTTTAGGACCATCGCCTTCAGTTATCACGTGGGTCACTCTACAGTTGCAGGCATCATAAAAGATGTGTGTGAAGCCATATGGGACAACCTGGTGGAAGAATATATGCCACCACCTGACAGGGAACACTGGCAAGAAATTGCAGCTGATTTCCAGCAGCTATGGAATTTCCCTAATTGTGTTGGAGCAGTAGATGGCAAGCACATAGTGATCCAGGCCCCTGCCTCCAGTGGTTCACTTTACTTCAATTACAAAGGCTCCTTCTCAATTGTTCTTCTTGCTGTTGTTGATGCACGGTATTGCTTTCAGGCAGTGGATGTTGGGGCTTATGGCCGAAGTAATGATGGTGGTGTATTGGCTGCTTCAGCATTTGTAAGAGCACTCTGTCAGGGCAG
The DNA here is from genome assembly GCA_037974605.1 of Nannopetersius ansorgii. NCBI lineage: Eukaryota > Metazoa > Chordata > Actinopteri > Characiformes > Alestidae > Nannopetersius > Nannopetersius ansorgii. Next base: position 19,183 of record JBBPDE010111487.1, read on the forward strand.
CCTTGGCATACCAAAGGACAAACCTCTCCCTGATGCAGAACATCTTGGGCCCATGCCGTATGTGTTCGTTGCCTTTCCCCTCAGGCGCCACATGATGCGTCCACATCCTGGCCAGAAGATTGGGAGAGAGCAGAGACTGTATAACTACAGGCTTTCCCGGGCCAGGTGAATGGTGCAGTGCTCGTTCGGCATACTTGCAACACAATGGCGGCTGTACAGAAGAGTGCTAGGAGTGACCCTGGAAATGGCAGAGAAAGTCGTTAAGGCTACCTGCATCCTCCACAACCTTTTGAGGGTAGATCAGGCAGAGGAACCTCTACAAGTACCATCATCAGAACCTGACTCCAGCACAGGAGCAATGGGAGATCTCCACAGGATGAGCAGCAACAATTCTTCTCGAGAAGCAATTACCATCAGAGAGAAGTTCACACAGTATTTCATCTAGTGCCATGGCAGGAGAATATTATTTGATGTTACATTATATGAATAAAGAAATTGCAGAACAATTAGTTTATGTTTGGATACTATGTGTGTACTGTGTATATTTATGTATATAAATGCACACACGTGTATATATTAAAAAAAAAAAATTATGTATTGTATGTATTTGTATATAAACATGTACATCATTTATATTATTTATTTATAATATTTTGCATATAAATCTAACATATTTTCCTTAATATCACCAAATAATAAGCTAATATGTAATATACTACTATGCTACTAATAAACAACTTGCCTCATTGCCATATTTTCAAATGATAATTTATTGATCAGTTCATTCGTTCACATTTACATGCATTAATCAACATACACTTTCTTTTTGAAAAGAAACAAAAAATAGTAAAAAATAACAGTAACACAATAACAGTCACCTCTGTCTCCACTAACCTCACCTTACTCAAACTCGGCTTCATAAAGAATTCACTCGATTTTCATTCGCACTTCAGCTTTTTTTTTTTGCAGAGGAAGTCTTTTAAAAGTTCCAACGAGGCTCATGAAATAGAGTTCATCGTAGTCTTGAGGTTTGTCTTCTGAAATTCAGAGACGTCTAGTTCTGTACTTCTCTTCCTTTTTTCCACTGAAGCACATCTAGTAACTGGGGTGACCGGTGTAGCACAGGACTGGATGTTTGCCGCTTGGCTGCTGCTGCTGTTCGATGCCATGGGCTCTGGCTCTACAGGAAGTAGGGTCATGGTAATAAGGCCCTCACTTTGACTGTCCTAAGAGAATAAAAGAAAGTTCATTGTAGTATAAAAATAAATCATGACTTAAAATTGATTGTTATTATGTATTAGCTTTTACTCGTACTGCAAAGTAAATTCTGTATATTTTAGTTATCCAAATACAGACAGCTCTACAGAAATACTTTTTTATATAGAATTGAAACCTATGTAGACAGCTTTGAATTTAAGCTACCTCATTAAATTCTAGCTGATCTGAGGCAGGTGAGATGTTGGATGACGTAGGCCTCAGAGCCACTTTTCTTCTCCTTATCTACATTCCTCTCCTTAATATACTTATCTCTCAAATATTTCCATTTCTTTCTGCCCTCATCCTCTGAATAAACATATGCAAACAATTGTCAGTGACT
>JBBPDE010112904.1:0-21184 GCA_037974605.1 Nannopetersius ansorgii
GAAAATGTAAAGATAAACCCGAGGTTTAAATACGGAAAAGTCACGAACGAGAGAGACACAGAGAGAGCGAGAGAGAGGCAGGGCACAGCTTACTAATACAAAATAAACTGAGATAACTGTTGAAAATGAGTGAGGGAGGTTAAAACACTAAAATACGAGGACAAGACGCTCTCTCTCTCGCGTGCGCGCTCCGGAAAAGTCACGAGAGAGAGAGAGAGTAAGAGAGAACGAGAGAGGTTTAAAGTCCATGCACGGGGAGACAGAAGTACGAAAATGATTTTTTAAAAAAAACCATACTGCCACGAAAAAAGCCAAAAAAAAAAAAAACAGCGGAGAATATTTGCAGGTTCCGCGTTGTTTTGAATATTTCAGCGTAAAATGATCAGTTTGGTTCTCGAGTGTGACTGGATCCACGAGTCCCGATCCGCATAAAACTGAGGGTTCACTGTACACTGAAAAGTTGTCAACCGCCATAAAAAGAAGAAAATTGCTGCAGCATGTAGCATGACTGCTCCGTGTCTTGTCCTCGTATTTTAGTGTTTTAACCTCCCTCACTCATTTTCAACAGTTATCTCAGTTTATTTAGTATTAGTAAGCTGTGCCCTGTCTGGGTAGAGAGAGTTATTTCAACCTTTCTTTTGTGTTTGAGTGTTTGTTTCGGCTCGTTGCACGCTCCAAATGCTAACTTTTTTTAAGTTTCCTGATTCTGATTATTTATTTACCTTTACATTTCATTTTCTTTAAGGCTAATGTATTAAACTGGGTTTAAAATGAAATTAAAGAGTTCTGGGAGCAGATTTGGGTACATATTTAGGGTTTACACTGTAAAAATATGCATTTTTAGGCATTTGTTTCACCTAAACACAACGTGCTTTTTCACTATACGCGGGTGCTCTTGGAACGTAACCCCCGCGAAAAGCAGGGGATTACTGTAAACCTAATTCATAGCAGTTACTAAATATGGCCTAGTAGGCACTAAATAATTAGTTATAAATTATGAATAATTTATAGCACACACTGAATAATTTACAGTAAACTTTACATAATTCATAGTTTCTGTCGGTTTCTGAATACATCATAGTGAGTACTGAATAAATGTATAGCAGCTATTAAATGATTTATGGTAGATACTGAATAATTATTGTAGATAACGACACATTCAAAGTAGTTACTGAATACATCATTGTAGATATTGGTCAGCTGTAGATACTGAACAATTCATAGTAGTTTCTGAATAATAAAGTGCACACATAACATAATACACAATAAAGTGTAATATAAATGTTTTTTCTCGTGGGGCAAAACTACAGACAACCTCCAGATAATCCTGAATGATGGAAACTCAGTGTGGTCTGAGCCTGTGATGGTCAACAGAGGACCTGATGACTCAAATGTAAATGTCTAAGGTGAACAAGGACATTCTGAATGTATTTTTATTTACCTCATACACAACGGAGAGAGGGGAACTGGAAGGTGGGAGGGAATTTTTTACAAAAAAGAAGAGCGCTTCTTCTGGCCTCATGGACACTCGCTGCCTGATGAGGAAACACAGCTGCCCAACTGAGAGAGTGAGGGAGAAAGAGAGTGGGAGAGAGAGAGAGACAAACAGAGAAACAGAGAGAGAGAAAAAGTGAGAGACAGACAGAGAAAGAGAGAGTTCTTTTTATTCTTTTTATTCAAAGAAACATATTATAAATGGTGCTATTGACCATGAATATAGATCTGGAACAGAAGGTCAGAGGCTGGAGTAAACGAGGACAGTGTCTATTCTGAATTTCAGATTTCACTTTCACACAGCTGCAACATGCTCTAAATATTTCATCCACAAATCGAATTCACACGGCTTCCTTTCCACTCCCAATCAGACAAGATGCACTCAGTCTGAGGTTAGTGTTGCACAAACAATTATTTATATGCTAATTATGCTTCAGCTCTTTCTCTGTAATTTGATTTCACTTTTACTTACTAGGGTCAACTCAGGGTTCCTTTCACTACATGCTGTAATTGTGTAAGTATGTCAGTGACAAATAAAGATTCTTGATCTTAATAACTGCCCAAGCATTGGCTCTGCCATCAAGAGAATGATTTTGATTTCTAGTGATGATACACCTACACACTATCCGTCAAAAGTTTGGACACACCTTCTCATTCACTGATTTCCTTTGTGTTTATTATGGGCTACATTGTAGATTAATTTTGAAAACATGAGGAATCGACCTGAAATGGTGTTTAATTAACAGAAGTTTCTTCATCAAGAGTTCATTAGTGGAATTTCGCTCCTTCTTAATGTGTTTGGGATCATCAGTTGTGACAAAATTAGCAGTTAGCGTTATTCTGAAGAGTGTAAAGTGACCATTCTGTCATACATGAACACACAGCACAGCGTGAACATCTTTCTCAGTATTTAACCCATTCACCAAGTGAAGCAGCGATAGTCAGGAACACAGCGCCCAGGGAGCAGAGTGTGGGGGCGGTGACTTGCTCAAGAGTACCTCGGTGGTGCCACTAGCCATCCTGGGATTCAAACCAACACCCTTGTGATTGCAGGGGGTAACTCCCCTAACCACTAGACCACCAGCTGCCCCACAAAGAGAGAGTGAGTGTGATGGCAACAGTTTTGAGATGATGTGGTGGAGCTTCACATGACTCTACACCAGTTAAGAGACTTTCACACTAAACTGCTCTGCCGTCAACAAAAAAACTCCCTAACTGACACTGTAAAAACCCGCATTTATTTATATACTGTACATTCTTTTATTCCAGTTGCTGCTACTTGCTATGTTCGCAGCTGTTGCTGCAATTTGCATTTTTCATACTTAATGACTCTGCTGCTAGAATGAGGAATGTCGTGATACGGTCACTCTCACTAGTGCTGGTTCTGCTCCTGTCAACTGCACAGTGTGTTGTCACGACCTGTAATCTATTGTACTGTTGCTCTTGTGTGTGTTTTGCACTCTCTCTTTAGTGATGGTGATGGCCTAGCGGGTGGGATACTTGCCTCTGGACCAAGAGGTCGAGGGTTTGAATCCTACCTTCAGCACCACCACTGGGTTCCTGAGCAAGACCCTTAATCCCAAGTTGCTCCAGGGAGACTGTCCCTTGTAGTTAGGGAATGGAAGATGCTTTGGACAAACGCGTCTGATAAATGCTGTAAATGTAAATTCTGTCCTTGTGTAGTCTTGTGTTGTTTCTGTTTTTGCTCTTTGTGTTGCACCATAGGCCTTGAGGAACGTTTCATTTCACTGTGTACTGTGTCTACGGCTGAAACAGCAATAAACTCCAAGATCCCTACACCCTCCCAGTGTTGGTGGTTGGTGGAGTCCTATCTGAACTGAAAAATACTGGAAAAATTGAGTATTTCCAGTGGCATATGGGGGGGTGTTTAAATCAGAATTTCAGCTTGACTTTCTCTTTGAATAGGGACTTTACAAACGTACCTGTCAGATCTGAGGGAACGAGGTATTTCTTTTTGTCGAGTTCAGGAGCGCGAGATCGAGACGCTCTCTCTACAATGATCTGAGAAACCAAACACATCGTCATACAATTAAAGCTCATTAAAACAGCATCTGCAGACGCAGCAGACAGAGATTAGGGAGAATGCTTGAGCTTTCCTTTAAAGTGCAGGCAACTTACTGGAATCTTGTCGGGATGTTTGGCTCGAACTCTTTCCCCCTCCGATCTCCTGACCTCAAACGGGACAGTGCGCTGGTACTGGCTATTCATCTGAAGACCGAAAAATACAACCACAATCCATATATGTTACACTATTAAACAATTACTACTAATATTATGATATTATGCTCATGCTGGCACATAACGAACATGCATTCAGCATCTTCAAGACACACACACACAAAATTTCATCTGCGCATTTTCTCTTCTTTGAACTGATTCATGAAATAAAAACAGAAATGAAACCCATGATAATCTCTGGGTTTCAGTCTCACACCTGCACACACAGTCACCCCCATACACACAAACACACACATGTTCAAATGTCTCTCTATTCTCAAATATTGGGTCAAACTGAATAAAGTCTGTATGCTTTTCAATTGTTGTTTTACCACTGTTCATAACTGTAATTCCTTTGTATCATTATACACAGAGTGAGGGGTCCAGACTGTGGCTAAATTCTGCTGTAAACAAACCACCCCCCTTACAATGGGGCCAGCAGACTTGGAAACCCACCTCTGATTATGTAACTTGAAGGCCAAAAATACAAGCAACTCAGTGCACAGCCATGGATAGATTATTATTATTATTATTATTATTATTATTATTATTATTATTATTGCTGCTGTTTGCAAGTTTGAGGCAGAAGAAAAAATATATGTAACATTTTATACTCATACAGCTGATATCACAACCCACTGTATAAACTTACATGTGCATTGCATGCTGGGTATCGTAGTCTAAATACTGTACAAAAACAACAAGGACACAAACTCGTGAATTCTGTTCAGCTGACCAGGTTGGGTAGCGTAGTGCTGCTCTACAGAATATTACACGATACACAACACGTTAAATCCCAGTTCTGTGAAAGACTGCCTGCTTTTGAAGTTAATTTTTTACGTTAAATACAGCAAAAAAAAAGTAGCTAAAATTGGTCATGCAGTATGTTACCTGTCTACCTCCCTCAGTGCAAAAACACCCTCAACACTGCTTATTCTGTCAGAACGCTTCAGTTTTTTCTGAACTACATACCGGAATTCAAGCCCTTTTTAATGGTTAAAAAACAACATAACGTTGAAAAGCCCTCAGTTCAATATTTATTTTTTTTCTGTTTAGAGGGTGAAAAAATCAAGGTATGTTTTAAGTACGTTGATACATGTTTTAGATTATATATTTGAATATGTTATTTTACATTATATGTAGGAGGGTTGTAAAATCGCCAACCTGGCAACCCAGTCAGCTGGCTGTATGTAGCGTGACCCGTTATTTCGTAACTTGTTTAGAGGAGCAGAGCAAAACAAAAACAGCCAAGAATTGCTCTTCATCCAGAAAAAAAGTTGTCTAGTGTTAATGTTTGCGTACAGTGGTCTTTTTTATGGACATAAAAGGGGACAACAGCTACACTCCCCTCCAGCCAAGCTGACCCTCTCAGCCCAGCACGGTTTCAAAAAACAGCCACGAAATAAAACTTTACCTTCGTTGCTAACTCAGCAGAGTGATTCAGAAGCGCCTTCCCTTTGTGTACGAGGCGACGAGGCCACTATTCGTAAAATAAAAAGCCCAATTATCTGAGATCTTGGTCCGTTTTTAAAATGTCGACTGATCCACCTCTACCGACACAACAACAGAGCCCACTCTACCCAGCCCCTCTGGCAACTTCTCCACCAATCAGAAATGAGCAGAACGTCTCCGTCCAACGGGTGAAAGCGAATAGGCGGGACATTGTTTGTTTACAACGTTTTCATTCGATGGGCCTGCTGTCGAATAAGCGCAGTCTTACTCCGTCGAGCCAATGAAAAGGAGGGAAAATTGGGACGAGATCCCGTGATACGTGCCTGACGTGTCTCTCTTTTTCTGGCCCAGAAGGCTGGAAGCACTTTCTGTACCTTTCCGGACCAGTACAGCAGGAAACTCCCGTTAATACACGCAAAACCACTCACATATACACGTCCACACAGTGTGGACACAAATACTGAGTCTAAACTAACTGGGACTTGGACAAACTTGGACCTACTAACATTTGTCACATTCCAACATACCAAAAACAAACAAGAATAATAGAAATGTAAGTTAAAGCGAATACACCAGCTGTACATGTGTATAAATGTTAATACTTTCCAGGTGAATTAAAAAGTGCACACAAATAGTTCTGTATTTTTACTGAATCTTGAAATATTTGTTTACATTTCCCCATTTCCGCCCGACAAACATATTCATGTTTATACATGCATACATCAGTGTATTTCATGTGAAAATATTTCATTTGAATATGTTCCCAAATGTTTAAAAGCACAAACAATAAACATAGTTTCCAGGAGCATGGTAGAACAAATGCCCTACCTTCAATATCCAGCTACAGTGATCTCTGATAAGTCATCTGAATTGAAGGGATCTGGTATGAAGCCTGTGTTTACAGTACAAATCTAGACTCCTTGTTTTTTCCTGTGGTGTTGTGGCCTTGTTTGGAATTTTGCTGCCAGATCATGTTCGAGCAGTTTTAAGTCAGGCGTCAAATTTAGGTCTCAGAGCATAACACCTGACATCTGCACCTTCTTCCGGAGATGGGAAAGTGGATATCCAGATTTATGGTAAACTGGAAATAAAATAATAAATAAATAACAGAAGCAGCAATGATTATCTACACAAATCATTAAAACTGCAAGACTGTGAAACTGAGGCCTTGTTTTCAATACAAGTGTATAAAAATCTGCAGCCAAATCAAGTACATTCATAGGCAAAATAGAGGGAAATGGGGAATAACCCACAGGCCCATGTTGGTTGGATTTATTGAAGTGGTTACAGCCCCTTCCTGTTCACTGCCATGTCATTGAGGACACCTCAGGGGTCAGCCGCGGGGCAGCTCTCAGCACCTTCATCTTTACACAAACTACAGAGAGCACTATGAGAAACGATTAGCTTGAATGTGGAATTAAGATATTAGGGTATGCTAAGAAATCCTGCTTCGTGAAACTTCCAGGATTTCTCAGTTGTCTTAGCAGACAACTTAAGCTTCATGAAAGGCTTTAATAATTATTACCTGATCATTCCAATTCTCACAGCAACAAGAAAAACAACAATAAAAATAATAACAATAATATTAACAATAATACTGATGTGTTTTATTGTGTGATTATTGTTGTTGTTGTTCTTCATATTATTATTATTATTATTATCATTAACAACAACAATAATAATAGAATAATAATAATAGGTCCTTAACTATAATTATTATTAATATTTCAAGCAGCACCCAGTGGAACGCTCTCTCGTCCAATGAGAGAGAAGGACATGTTGACGTCAGCGGAGCCACCGGCGGCCATTTTGTGTGAGGTGTTGATTGACTGTAACCGAAGGAGATTCTGAATATTTATTTTTGTCGGTTATGGCCTAAAACGTCGAATTGACACCTATTTATTCACATAGACTGGTGTTTTATTCTCCGTATCAAATTAGTGCTTTATTTTTGGTAGGCGAAAACAAAAGAAACACGTTCTTCGGCTATAAAAAGCCCACCGAACGAAAGTGTTTTCTCCGAGGGAAGCTAACGGCTAGCGGCCCGCTGAGCTCTGTTAACCCGCCCCGCGGCCCGAGAACTCGGCTCTGAAATGGCGACGAACACGGCCCAGCAGGCCCCTCCACCCAGCTGGTAAGACTGGAGTGTATGTCCACGTTTGAACGGTTACGAATCTGAGTTCACCTCGTGGGTCTGTGAACCGGTTTAGTGGGTTAAAGTTGACCGACCCCGTCTCGGTTTGTGGTAGATCAGTTTGAAGCCGAGTGAGACACGCAGTGGGTGTTGGTCTTAATCAACTGCGTTCGAGTAGAAAATCGACAGAAAGGTAGTTTAGATGGTTTGGTACGTAAAATAAGTAGAGTTAAGTAAAATAAATAACGTTTAGGGCAATATGTTTTATGTATTACTGATGTTTTTTGTGCTAAAAAAGTAGCATATAATTTTTTTAAAGTACAAATGTGAGCCCAAACTCCTGGTCTGTAGTGTAAATCATGAGACTCAACTAGAATTGTGCTTCTAAATTAATTATTGTAGTTGAAGTTTGCTCAGCAAACTATTATTTGAATCATACTTGTATGCAAATGTGGTGGGTTAAAGAGATTAGTCACCACCAACATCTGTGCTGATCTTAATGTGTTGTCAGTTTGAACTGAGGGGTAAAGTAGGGCAGGGGCTTTTTATTAGTAATCTAAAATGTGCTAATAAAATGAGGTTATTCTATTAAAAGTGCTGTGGCCCATGTGTGATTTCCAGGGCTTATGGAGGCACTTCAGCCACCGACGCTCCTGTGCACGAGAACCCAGAGTGGGAGAAGGCCCGACAGGCCTTGGCCTCCATCAGCAAAAGCCAGACCTCTACCAAGACGTCTTCAGCCAACCGTACCACCTCACAGGTTAGACTTAGCTGATCAGTAGAACTTTACAATATCTGTTTGTTGTTCCAGTATTAGCTTATGAAATACTGGCACCGAAATGAACATTTTCCAAACCTTTCACGACTTGGGTAGATTGGTTTCCTTAAATTGACACATAAATTAAAACATAAACGATTGCCAGTTCATAAATTATATACGTCCTGAAGTCAACCAACAGAAATAATAAATATACATTTTGAATGCTGAGAGTAAAGTGGGCATTTGGCTGAGGGACGAGTTTTCTGTAATTTGTGACTTTGGTTTCTGTTAATTTACTTGGTTTCTGTAATCTACATTAGTAGATTTAGAGACTGCCCTGCATTATCATCATCACAAAGGAAGTAGTAAAAGTAAACCTAATGGTAATTTTGTCTTCTATCATGATTTGGTCTTCCGTTTAGCACAGTAAATGGCAGGTGATGTGTCATGTATGCTAATGTTGGATTTACAGAAGTGGGCATTATTGTAAGCCCTGTTCTGCAAAAGAAGCAGACGAACTTGGTGAACTTCTCTATAACACAGACACATACCTGGTTCTCAGAACATTTTTTCTTGCCTCAGCACATTTTTCTTTGTTGATTGTCAGCTCTGTTTTGTGGATAGCATGGATCATTACGTTTTGTACAAAATGTTACATTTTAGATCATCATAGGGAACTGTTTTGGTCACTCAGTATTCATGTGTCAGAAAGGTCTGAAAACACAAAGTCTAATTGTAGATGTGTAATTTAATATCACTGATTTCTCTCAGCTAGCTTTAGTGACTAAGGGTGGGCAATGTGGTGAAGGTAGTGACATTTATGGATGTTTATTTATCTTTAAGTAATGTTTATTGTGTTTTTTGTTAGTGATAACAGTATTTTTTTTTTTTTTAGGCTGGGCAGTACCAGACAGCAGTGACGGACTCTACTGCGATGCAGCAGCAGCAACAACAACAACAGTACTATCAGTGGTACCAGCAGAACCAGCAACAGTACCCAGGATACACATACCCTTACTACAATTATTACCCAATGCCTCCGGTAAGTACATGCTAAAATATACGTACATCCTTGGTAATGAAACGGAGTAATGAATTCTTACATAGTGACTTTAAAAAAAAAAATTTTTTTTACTAGTATGGAGGAGGATATCCCCCAGCACAGTATGGGGTTCCAGGAGCCTACCCACCACAAACAACGCCAACAGGACAGGTAATTAAATGTATATTTACATTATGTATATATGAAGTGTGTAATACATGTTATATTATTGCCATGCTTTGTTTCTGTATAATCTAATCTCTGTCTTTCTTCCTCAGCCTCCGGGCATGTCCATGATGGAGGAGCAGTCCTCCAGTTACTCATCTGAACCCCAGCCACCACCCCCTGCTGTACCCCAGCCTCCCCCACAGAGCCCAACCTCCTCTGACCAGCCCCCTCCCCCACCGCCCCCTCCTATACCACCCCCACCCAATGCCCAGTATGCCCCACCCCCAACCCAAGCCACATATAATCCTTCTGTACCCTATAGCCCCACTGACTCGAACCCCATGAGGGGCTACAATCATGGGCAGCCCAGGCCAAGTTACCAGGCTTACCAGCCTCCAGGTTACCAGCCCTCACAGCATCAGGGCCCCTATGGAGGGGCCAGCAGGGGGGATGCCAACAAAAAGCCCAACAATGTGAATATGAACAAAGGTGGTCAGCAGCTTTGGAACCGCATGAAACGTAAGGCTTTTGTGATTGTTTATGACTACACAATATGGGCATAATTATGTATTATGATGAAGTTTTGAACTGCATGGTTACATTTTCGGGAAGCTCTGTTTTTTTTAAAAAAATGCTCATGCAAAGACAAATATAGAAGCACATGGACTAGTAGCTATTTTAAGTTGCAGCTAGTCAAACAACACTTGGGCTTGTTGTTCTGCCCCTTAAATCAGCTACAGAGTCAACAATAAAGGTAACATACTGTTTTCTGCAAGTTAGTGCTACTATTTGAATAATCCAAACATCTCCTATTGGTCTGGATGCTCTCACATTGATTGCTTGGAAGAAAATGTGCAAATGGTAGCCTAGTGGTTAGGGCATTCGCCCTGCGATCAGAAAGTCGTGGGTTCGATTCCCAAGACCGCTAGGCACCTCTGAGGTACCCTGAACAAGGTACCGTCCCCACACACTGCTCCCCGGGCGCCGTGTTCCTGGCTGCCCACTGCTTGGTGAAGGGGTTAAATGCAGAGGGTGGTGTGTTCACGTATGACAGAAATGTTAATTGTGTTAAGTTTTCAGTATTTTAATGCCTGTTGTTGCCATTCTGATATATTTAGAAGACTCAAGGATTCACACACAATGATTTGAAGTGTTTTTGTGACGCTTGTTTCCAGTTAATGGATATGTTTGTAGCTGTTTGGAAAATTCACACTCTTCTTGGCCAACAGAGGCTCCTGGAAGTGGTGCTGTGAAGTTCAACATCCAGAAACGCCCATATGTCATGGCCAATCAGAGCTTTAACCCTGGTGACCAGGCTCCTGGAACGGCTACCTCCACAGCAGGCACACTGGCAACCACGTCGTCTTCAGCAACGACTACCACAGCAGGAGCTGGTCAAACGGGGTGAGACTGTCTTTCTCTCTCTGTCTCTCTCTCGCTCCCTCTCTTCATTAAGATTTTCAGAGAATAAGGCCTTGTCCACACAGGTGTCTGAATCGGGCGTTTTTCTGGTGTCAGGTGAGCGCGGACTGAATGCCTGCTCATTGGAGCAAATCAAAGCGTCAACCTGGGCGTTTTCGTGGCGTCAAAAAAGTAAAGAAAATACTGCTATTACGTTTACATGGCATTCGGTTGACTATTGGAGGACTGAATATGTGCCATGATTCTATTAAATCATTGTCATTCATTTTATGTAACCGCTTAATCCTTACAGCCTAACACCTCACTGAAGTCAATGAAGCGCAGATACAAAACGCAAAAATGCCTAAAATAACGTTCCTTTATCCAAGATTCAAACGTCCACGTGCACGAGGCTCTCTGTGGACAAAAATGTGTGGTTACATTATATTAGAATGCAAAGATTTTATCAAGACACAAAACAATCATCTGTTGCAGAGAGAAAACTGATTTACAGAACTACCGAGAATTGCACCAAAGCCTCAGTGGCCTGAAGATAAACTAAAGAAATATTTGCTTTCTGTTGTGTATGTATAGGCCTCAGGACTGGCCTCAGACTATGAAGGAGTATGTGCAGCGCTGCTTTACGGCCTGTGAGACAGAGGAGGACAAAGACCGCACAGAGAAGCTGTTAAAAGACATTTTGCAGAGTAGATTACAAGATGGCTCGGCCTTCACCATTGACTGGACACGAGAACCGCTTCCAGAGTGAGTTGCATGTCTCTTATTCTAATGTGGTTCTGAGTCCTGATGTTAATTTCTTTTGAGAATATGGGACATAGTCAGTACTTCATAAACCAATTAACAATCAGATATGAAATGTAGCGTGACTATTTTGCATATGTTATGCTATCAGCTGTTAGGATGTTTCTTTTATCTGCCCTCATCCATATATTTTTCCATTTTAAGTAATAGAAATTGAACTCTTACTCTGTTTCTGCTCAGTGTGAAGCCCAGGCAGTCTCGCTGGGAAGCTGCTCCTCAACGCTCGCAGGAGAGCACCATTGGTCGAGGTGGAGCCACTCGAGGCAGGGGCGGGAACAGGCTGGGCAACTATAGAAACGTGTTTTCTCAGAGAAGCCCTTCCTCCAGCTCGTCCCGCTCCTCATCCCGATCGCCCTCCCCTCACAGCCGCCACAGAGACAGGAGTAGACATCGCCGCAGGTAAACCTAAAAAAAAGCACCAAAAAAAGCCAAGCCCTCCGTCACAGAAGTGCCTAAAGAAGACATTGGAGCTCATGGTTGATCAGAGGTTTGTTTGTGATTGGTCTGCAGTGACTCTGGATCCCAGTCAGATAGCAGTATTTCCAGTGATCTCCGACCCCTCTCTCGGCGGCAACAGCGGGCCGGCCGAGGTAGAGGGGAAGACAGAGACCGAGGAAGGGGAGGAGTCGGGGACAGAGGCAGAGGAAGGGGCAAAGCAAACCGGGGGAGGAGGTGAAGAATTTGCTTGATTGTGTTGTCTAAAATTGACGACGTTTACATGCACATTAGTGCTTAATGCTTTGTTATGAACATAAACAACACTGTCTAACTGTGCAGTCCAGGGTTTTATTGTCAAGATACATTTTAACATGTAAAGACTTCATTAGCTTTTACAGTCTAACTATGAACTTAGGCTATTGTGTAAATGGTAACATTAAACATTGCACCAGATGTACTTATGCCATAAGGCAATTACATCATGACTGGCACTGATTTAAACCTGGTTGTGTAGAAGAATTTAGCATATACGTAGTCTCTTTATATTGATTGTGAAATTGGTAAATTTATGGCCAGTGTGGCTGTGAGGAGTTGTGTGCCTGAGCCCTTTTTTTTTTTCCTATTTTTTTTGTTCTAGGAATATGGATGAGCCTAGTATTGGTAAAAAGCGGAAAGGTGGTAACGCGGGTCTGGATTTCCACGATCCAAATCGCGAGGCAAAGAAACAGAGTAGAGCTGCACGTTTCCACACCAAACGCACAGAACCGCTGGTGCTGAACATCAATGTGTTTGACCTCCCCAACGGTACACAGGAAGGCCTCAGCTGGGAGGAATGCCCCATCGTGGGAACCTGCCAGGACATCACCAAAAACTACCTGCGCCTCACCTGTGCTCCAGACCCCTCCACAGTCAGACCTGTATCTGTAAGTGTCCCGCACAGCTCCTTAACATTTGACTATTGTTCATCATTTTGCAGTACAGTGGTAACTTCCCTTTTTTGAGGAATAAAATCTGTCTCCTGATTTTGAAGTAATCCTTCACGTATTCCCCAGCTGATTGAATTGTCCTGCCTTTTGCCATTTCCTCTTCCTTTTCCCTGGTGCAAGGCTAGTATCATTCGAGTTCTGTGTTTGTGAGATTTCATTTTTAGTGGTTGCTAGGTGTGGTAGAGGCCACATCATCCCCTGCACTTAATGTAGTGTTTTGCAGTTCTGTGCAGTCAGAATGACTGTGTGGATGTTATGAAGGAAATTGTGATTTTATCTAAAGGAGTACATGTTGGGCTTCTTTTTGCTGTTTATGAATAGTGAACTTCTGTTTTTTGGTTTCAGGTGTTGCGAAAGTCGCTGTCTGCTGTGAAGACTCACTGGAAGACTAATCAGGATTACCTGTATGCCTGCGAACAGATGAAGTCCATACGACAAGATCTCACTGTTAGTAAAGCCTACTACTAGCTCCAGCCGCCACTGTCACCATCTGTCCTGGTTTTGTTTGTGTTCTAATGTTAAAATCCTCTTCACAGGTTCAAGGTGTGCGAACAGACTTCACAGTTGAGGTCTATGAGACTCATGCACGCATTGCACTGGAGAAGGTACATTTCCCATCATTAATAAATGACTGATGAATAAATGTGTTCTTTTTTTTTGCTTTATTGAGTATAACCTGATGTTCTGCTTTCTCCGCATTGTCAGGGAGACCATGAGGAGTTCAACCAGTGTCAGACACAACTGAAGGAACTTTATAAGGACTGCCCGTCGAGCAACCTGGGAGAATTCACTGCTTACAGACTACTGTACTACATCTTCACTAAAAATTCTGGAGGTACTTTGTCTCTCTTGCTTGCCATTGATTTTGCTAATACAGCAACAGTCTTGCTTTTTTTTTAGCACTTCAAATAGTCATAATGGATTATGAGGCACCAATATTTTTATGGTTTTACCGAAATTCTGTTTGCTAAAACATAAACCTAAAATCTATTATTGCCTGCCTACCTAGTCCTACACACCTGGCAAACACCATGTTTTAACACTCTTCCTTTTTTCCTCACTGGGTTCACACAGGATCAGTAAAACCTGAGTCCAAATCCCTCTGAGAGCTGTCTGTATGGTAAATTTCCCACCTGTGGGACTAATCAGGGGTTTTCTTGTCTTTTCTCTTAGACTTGACCACTGAATTGGTGTACCTTACCCCTGAGCTCCGCGAGGACGATTGTGTGTCTCATGCTCTCGCGCTCCGTGCTGCCTGGGCACTGGGAAACTTCCATCGCTTCTTTCAGTTGTATAAACGAGCGCCGCGCATGGGTGCCTACCTCATCGACAAGTTTGTGGAGCGCGAAAGGAAGTTAGCGCTGGGGGCCATTTTCAAAACGTGAGTTCAGACTTGAATAAAGGCTTGTGTCATTTAACAGTCTTGCCCAGGGGTCACCTGTCTTAAGCATACAGTAATCTTTCAGTGCCAAAAGAAAAATGAAACTGAACTCATGCTTAATGCAGGTTGTAAGTACAGTTAAATATTTTGGCCATCTTTGACACTCCACAACACAAGAGGTCTTGTCCACCCAGTGACTGGGAATTATATGACATGGATTGATTACAGTCAGGAAGGCCTAGGAATGACATGGTGTTGAGTTACAGCCAGGGAACACCACACCATATGAACCGAACAATGTTATGTATTGGCCAAGAACATATTGGTGCCAGTGTGGCTGTAGGTTTTAATTTCATCCAAACATGAGCGCACCTCCTGTAACTAATCAGTTGCTTTAAAAAAGGCAAGTAAGTAGTTGGAATCAGATGCGCTTCTTCTGATTAGATAAAAAAAAACGCAACCATTCCGATCCTATATGGGTGAGACTGATGGCCCCTGGTCTTGACCAACTATTTTTGCATTGATACGAATTGGAACAAATTAGTCTTACACTACACATTTTTTTTCTTCTTTCTCTCACACAGGTTCAGGCCCTCAGTGCCGTTGGAGTATGTGCAGTCCAGTCTGGCCTTTCCATGTTTAGATACGTGCTTGGCCTTTCTGACAGGGCTTGGGGTTACTTTCACCCCTTCAGACCCCAGCAAGATAGACTGCAAAGCCAGCTCAGCTTGTCTGACCACTTCTTAGGGGTGGGGGTACTTAGAAGTTGATAAGAGAGACATAAGGGACCATATAATCTGCACAACACAGCCAAACAAGCTCAGCTCAGAGGAAGATGATATTGTACAGCAAAGATCAGACTTATTTATATTCTTATACCTCTTATAGAGTGTGACAAACACAGAAAGGGACTGTAAACATACACATAGTAACTTAGATGGCAGTGCCACTGGATGATTTTTGCTGATTTACGCTCACTTGAAACCCTAGAAGAGATTTTTTAACGGCACAGTAGTCACACCTTCAGAGAATGCAATGAGCTCAGTACGTCTAGGCCATCTTCCAATATTAAACATGATTTTAGGCAGATTGGAGGGGAAGTTACTGGGTGTCCCATTTCCTAGCCCTCACAAATCATTTTGAAGCTAACAGTGTTCTGTGTTTCCGTGTTTTTCTCCCCTCAAGCAAACAGCCTCAAGCAGGTCTTGCCATGAGAAAAGTCCAGAAAAACAAAGATGTCAAGAAAAGGTTACAGTATTCTTCGTTCAAGCACCTGGTTCGCTTGGTCAAGACAAAGATGCTTGTTAGAAGTTTTCTCGCTGCGCGTCCACTTGTTTTGATGAACTTTTGGCTTACTTTTAATCCCACCCATCATGCGAAGCTGGTCCTGGTGCGAAGAGGATGGTTTGTATGCCTATTATCAGTGTCCGAAGAAGTGTCGTCAGCAGTGGAGAAGTTTGTAAAATCGTCGTAGTCAAAAGGTATGGACTTGCAAAGATGCCTTCTTCAGGGTGTTAGGATGCTCTGGCTGTTCGATAGCATTTCAAAGCCTCTCACCCTTCCACATCGCCCCCTAACCCCTCAGTCTACCCCATCCATGTCGACATGCCAGCACCCATGCACACACCAGAATCTGGTCTTCATCAAGTCTGCTGATTTCCCCTGTCAGCACCCAGTGAAAAATAGCTCAGTGAAACGCCTCCAAACAAGTGACTCTAGTTATATATGGATATAGAGCTCCAACACCACTACTGCCACTACAGTTCTACAGTCTGCCTGAGTTTTAGAGCCTCTTAGCAAGACCCCCAAGCTTTTCTGTGAAGATCAGTGTCCCCCAGAACGCCGATGGTCCGAAGTAAACCAACATCAGGCATGGATGACGGAGCTGGCAGCCGCAGTGTAGAAAATGCTCTTCCAACACCATCCACCAGAGGGCGTTACTATCAACACCACCATCTCAACTCTGTTGGGCTGCTGCTGTCCAGTCAGGAGCTGGCAGTGTATGGGTTTGTATTCAGTGTGATCATCGTGCCTCATCAACATCTGCTCTGATCCTGAGCACGTATGTATGGCGGGTAAGAAAAAAGAGACTTGGCTGTTGCTGGAAGGAGCAGGATTGATTGGCGGCAGATTTTCTGCTGCTTTGCTTGGGCACTTGGATCGGATACCATTCAAATATATTGTCTGAGTATATGATCTGAGCCACCTGGTAGTTTTCACTCATGTTCATGCCTGGCGCACAAATGCTAAAAGTAAAACATTGCCAAAAACAAGTATCTACCAAAGAATGAATTGTCTGCTAAGTTTAAAAAAAACCTCTATGTTGCCCAGCACATTTTAACCCAAGAATGTTGCAGGTGAAGATCCGTTAGAAGCCTGATTGCTTTGTGATTTTGTTGTTTTGGTCTTTTGTGAAAGCAGTGTTTGTGTCAGGGTCAGAGAAATGTAAACTTAGGACAGCATAACCAATCTAGAACCCATGAATCGGCTAGTTTTGGAGTTTAACTGATTTAAAAACAGTATTGGCATCGCTTGATGTTTGGTATTGAAGCAAGACAAATGAAGCAGAGCTGGTTCCCATTCTCTTATCCTAGAGTTGTCTTCAGGTGCATTAACTTCTGTGGTGATGTAAATACTGAGCAGTTTAGGTGAGCAAAGTTACCTGTTTACGATGGTAAGTGTAATTCTGATGCAGGCAGTGATTCTGGGCAGTTTTTAATATAAGTTTGGGCAGTGTGTAAATATGGACGCATTCTTTTTGATGTGAATAATGTACATTTTGTATATTTTGACAGGGGAAATAAATATTACAGTTGATTTTCTTTTTTTTTCTGTGCTTAGAGATAAGATCTAATATTAAGGATTTATGTTGAATTGTTTCTCGGTCATCTTTTTTTCTTTTCTTTTTTTAAACACTAAGCCTGTATTGTATAACCAAATCTTTTTCTCGTGAGCTTTAGGCAGATCATACCATCCATCATTGTTCATCAGCATTTTTCTTAAACTGGTCTTGTTTTATTTCTGTCTTCCTTTTTTTTTTTTTTTTGCTTAATTTTACCTCCTCAGTTTCCCCTAAAAACCCCTTTTAACTTCCTCAGCTATTAGAATAGAGACAAACTTTACAGCAAGAGAAAGATTTGGTTACGATACTTTTCTCACACCAGTTGAGACTCTGGTCAGAATGTAATGGTTGGTTGTTGATTCATTTTTCCCCATTTAATTAGAAACCTGGTCCTGTTAACTGGTGTGTTTGGTTTCAGTACATAACACTCTTAAAAATTTAAGGTCCCGGCAGGTTTCTTTGCATTATACCATAGAAACCCTTAAGAGCCGCATCTCTGACTGGCCCTCAAGAACCCCCCCGGAGGTCTGTTTAAAGTGTGGAGGAGATGTTGGACTCTCTGATGGGTCCGGGGGTCTGGTCTGAGAACCACTGCTTTAGAGAAGCATTTGTACGAATGAGGTGAGCGTGAAGAACCACCTTCTAAAGGTTCTTCACATTCACAAATCCTTTTATATAAATTTAGGAAACAGTGGTTCTCGGACCAGTCCCCGGTGACCCTCTGTGTCCTTTTCTTTGTTGTAACAAGCCCTACTGACGTCTGGAGGTTCCTGAGAAAAGTTTCGAGAATCCAAGGTGCTTCTTCTGTGGTATCACTCAAAGAATCCTAATTTTTAAGAGTGTAGATCTCAGCATTTCTTTTCATTTGTTGGGTATCTTCAGCCTCTTGTCCCATATTTTTATTTTACCTTTATATTCCTTCTTAGTTTAGCTTCGTTATATTTCGACTTCTGGTTTGACAATTATTCTTCGTTTCTGTAAACGAGCTGCTGTTGATATGAATGGTTTTGTGACACCCACCCCCCCTTTCCCCTCTTCTTCCTTCTCTCTTTCCTATTCAGTCTCTTTCTCTCTTTGTCTTTAATCTCATTACCAGATTTCTCTTTTTTGTCCTTGCAGTCATGCATAATTGGAGCTAAGCGAGGGATGAAAAAGATGAGAGGAAACTTGCATCCAGAGCTGTGCTGGACGCTGGAAAGTGGCCGCTGTGAGCCGGGCAAAAGCTGAATAATCAAATGCTTTCTTGAGCCAGTATTGTGTGATGATGATGATGATGATGCCTTAGATTGATCTAAGCCTCTTTATGCATTTTTTTTTGTTTGTTTTTTTTCCCCTCTCAATACACTGTAATCTAACCTTTAGATGAGGCTGGACTTCTTCGGTGTGAAACGTCAGAGATGAAATAACTTGTTTTACTGTTTCAGATGCGCTTTGATCCCTTGTCCTCAGAACTTTATGGTAATTGAATGGCCATTGGGCGATCGAGCACTGCACAGTCTGTAAGGCCTTCTTGCTCTCTGAACCTCTTCAGTGTGAGGTTGGGGCTCAGGGCGCATCTGAATCGCGGCCGTCCCCCGAATTGCTTCAGCCTCTACTGTGTTCTAGACGAATGTGAAGTTCTTCATTTAAATTGTTTGCCCTCTTCTCTAAACACACCCAGTGTTTTGTTTCTCTTGAATGTGTTTGTTTAATATTCCTGTCCAGGAACTGATTGTATTGTTTTCCAGCTTCTGAATATTTCTAATGCCCCTCATCCCTCTCTGTAAATGTGGCTCATGCTTTTTATTTCTTCCTCTCCTGCCCTCTTCTGACTTTTTTCCCGTCATCAGTACTTTTTTTTATTATTATTCTTTGAAGCTCTTTCCTCTTTTTGAATGTATCGACACTCACCTGTCGGTTGAGTTTTCTAGCCTGGTTTTCATCTTTGCTCTCGCTCTTTTCTTGTTTTCTCTCTATCTCTACTTTCCTTTCTCTCTGTCTTCCCTTCCCGTCTCCTCCCCCTCCCCTCCTGTGTGTTAATATTAGTGTGTAAGGACTGTGATGCCTGTATATGTGGTCTATGCTTTGCCGTAAGTATTCCTCCAGCAGCGGCTCTGCCTCTCCGCCTTCTCTTCCAGATCCAAACCTTTTAACATCCTGATCTATGATCCATGAAAAATTGACGTTTGTATATTCGTACCTGTACATACTGTACCTGCTCTTCAGTAAATAATAAATAGAAATGATTGAGTCTTGAAAATGTGTGGGGTTTTTCTAACATGAGGGTTGGGTTCCCTGATACGGATTAACCCTAATTCTTTAGGATAATCTTTTTCTGTTCTGAATACGGTTTCCAAATATCTGGCCATCACCAGTGGAAGAAAGTCTGAGGCAGGGAGAGTCAACTGTGATCATGCAGGAGTGGATTCGATGAGACTGCGGTGATGTTCCTGCTTTTAAGACGCATTAAACCAATCAGATAACCTCCAGGATGAGTTCTGTGCGTGTTTGTGCTGGACAAATTCAGGACTCCGAGCCTCCAGAACTGAATGCAAACCCTTGCCTAAGACCAAATAGCCTTAATATTCCCAGGAGCAAGATTAACTGCACTGTTGTCTCTTTTTTACTATTATGTAAACGCAGGTTGGCTAGAGCAATTTTAATTCTGGAAATGTGCTGAGAAAGTGGACCTTCCCTAAATCTAATTAGACCCACTTTCTACAGATGTGATGTGGCTGTAATCAGCTCAGTCACCACTGGGTGTCGATGTGGAGACTGTACGGTCGCCACCTGCTGTTCATGACGAGAATTACAGAAGCCCCCACCACATTAAAAAAATGTTTTCTGGTCGAATCTAAATTCAGGTGGTCGCTTTTGTAATTGAGTTAGTATCCTCATGGGAAAGGATTTAGCCGTATCTGAGCAAGTTAATATATGAGCATTATTTTGCAAATCACTTGATGTTTTAACTAATTGTGGATTTCACCAAGTTACAGCCACATAAGAAAACCACTCCAGACGTTTTAGCTCCAGTCTACTCTCAGACATTTATTACAACATTCCTACTTGCCGTTTCCTTTGGCCATGCTACCATGATTGACATGTAATGAACAACCTCCAGCCCCAGAGGCCAGAGAGTGGTTTTAATACATCTTTAAATTAATACAGGTAAAGACACTTAAGCACTACAGTGCTGGAAAATTGCACAGACTTAAGAAAAAAACCATGGGTTGAAACCGTGTTCACAAAAAGGTCGGTAAACATTGTTCAAGTAAAGGCACGGCCTGTCGGCCCTGTTCTGGCTATTGTAAGGTAAGTAGTATTAACACGAGTGCGAGGGGCTAGTAACACCCCCCCACACAATCCCTTCAGTGTGATGAACCTACACCACCAAGAGTGCCATTTACTGTCAGAAACCATCAACAACAAAACACAAGCGATAAAAAGGACACGGATGCGTTCACATCAAAAGAACACTTTAGAAAAAATAAATGCTCGAATGGGATCCAAGTGCTGGGAGTTGGGAGCAGGACGGGTGGGAAATGGTGCGTTGGCCTCACTGGTTGCCGCCTTGAGCGTCTATGCTTTAGCGTTGATGATGTCGATGAACTCCGGCTTCAGTGACGCTCCACCCACCAGGAATCCGTCCACATCTTTCTGGGACGCCAGTTCCTTACAGGTCCCCCCGGTGACAGAGCCTAGCGAGATTGAGGGCATTTATTATGGTGCTCTTTAATCTTCAAACTTGGGCCATCCGTCCATATATTACATATATACAGTAAACCCCCGCCAACTCGTGTTCACATATATTTTCTTAGAACTGAACTCTGCATGTTGCTTTTTTGTTGCAATGTCATTTTTCATGCATTTTACTACATTATTTAAAATATAATTTTGTAACAAATAACGTAAATTCAGCGACTTTTCATATAAAACATTACTGTAAATGTTTTGGTACTGATGAGAGAAACACAGAGAAAGGCATCTTGGGATGATGAAATACTGCTGTACTCTGAGGCGGGAGGTCTGAAAGTAGCCAATCCGAGC
>JBBPDE010112904.1:21284-33784 GCA_037974605.1 Nannopetersius ansorgii
TAACCTCGCTATTTACATTCTAGCACTGCAGGAGTTCAGTGTACACTGTACAGTACAGATATGGGTTTACCTTCATTTTCTTTAAGGGTAATAATATTTCAAATGAAATTAAAGTGTTTTGGGAGCATATTTGGGGGCGTATTTAGGGTTTACACAATAAAAATAGGCATTTTTGACCACATCACCACACTCAAAACTATTTAAATAATTCAAACATTCTGTATTTTGAGGATTACTGGATAATTAATGCCAATCTTAAAACACAATCTGAAAGTCATGGAACAGCAAAACCGATCAAGAAGTGGCTTCTTACCTCCATAGATGATCCTGACGGAGTTCGCTACGGCCTCGGAGATGTTGGCCTTCATCCACTGCCTCAGTTTATCGTGAACCTCCTGAGCCTGCAGAAGACAGACCAGTTACTGAGCTGCTCACACAGACCTGCTCAGAGGAGCCAGTTCAGAACTGAGAGGGACTGTACCTGCTGTGGAGACGCAGTTTTGCCGGTGCCGATGGCCCAGACAGGCTCGTAAGCAATCACCACTTTACTCCAGTCCTTAACGTTGTCTGGAACACACAAGAGGTCCATCAGCTTTCAGCAGTAACAGCC
This sequence comes from Nannopetersius ansorgii, assembly GCA_037974605.1. Taxonomy (NCBI): domain Eukaryota; kingdom Metazoa; phylum Chordata; class Actinopteri; order Characiformes; family Alestidae; genus Nannopetersius; species Nannopetersius ansorgii. The sequence continues at coordinate 21,895 of JBBPDE010112904.1, forward strand.
GTCCTGGCTGTCCACTTTTATTTGCCATGTTGACCCATTTTTGCTACCCAATTTTAGTCACTGGTCCCACTGGGGTTATCTAGGACCCACCCAGAGAGAGAGGACAGTTATACTGAGTGATGGAGAGAGGAAGGACCACCCTACCCACCCAGAGAGAGAGAGGACAGTTATACTGAGTGATGGAGAGAGGGAGGACCACCTTACCCACCCAGAGAGAGAGAGGACAGTTATACTGAGTGATGGAGAGAGGAAGGACCACCCTACCCACTCGATCACTGAGAGAGATGGAACCAATGCAGCCCCAGTAATAAATTTACCTGCGATGACTTTGGTCTGTGCAAAGACGACTTTCTCTGTGATGCCGGCCTCCCGCTCATCCAGCTTCTCTCCAATACAGGCAATCACGCCCAGACCGTTCTCCAGGGCATGGGCCACCTTCTGACCAATCAGCTGCAAGATCCAGCACAGACAGATCCAGGGAGACCAGGGAAAAGCACGTCAAACATAACAGGAGATCAGTCTTCCCTCCAGGCAGTGTTGCAATGATGTGTGTTCAGCTCGATTTACCAACCAGGCCTTACCTCATCACTCTCCCCGAACACGTGACGCCGCTCAGAGTGTCCCAGAATCACCCACCCCACGCCACAGTCCTTGATCATCGCAGGGCTGAGAGAGAGAGACAGAGAGACAGAGAGACAATAAGATGAGTAAAACTTCACCTACTCCTTTTCCAACACAGGCCGAGCCGGTGGGGCTAGATTCATGGAGACTGATAGGGAAGTCATATGTAAACAGGTTAATGGCTGTGACATCACAGCCATGAAGAACTCAAAACAGCTACATGTCCTTATATACATGGGTTGGAGAGCAAACAGTATGCTACAGTGCCTCAAACACAAGGATCAAAAACACAAGGCGAGTCATGATGGGACCCTCCAAAAAAAAAAAACAACAACAATCAGACCCACATTTCCCTCCCTGTCTCCTACCTGATCTCCCCAGTGAAGGCACCCTTGGCCACCTTGTAGCAGTTCTGTGCAGCCACACCAATCTTGGCATCCAGCTTGGACCTGACAAAGTCCAGGTAGATGGTAGGAGCTCCACAAACCACCTCTGCAATAAATAAAAAAAATAAATAAAACAAGTAATTTCTCCATTACAGCTGCGTCCATTTACACAAATTCAGCAAATTCCTCCGTACAGACCAGACATCATGTGCTCAACAACACACTATTAATTCAAATTCCAGACACTTCTCGAATCGTCTCGTAATTAAGTGATTAAGTCTAATACAGTCTTTCAGAGCAGGTTTGGTGTGAAATGTTCTTCACAGTGGAGGTGAACGGAATCAGACCTGAACCTCTTAAAGCTGCTCACAGAAAGTTCTTCCATATAAGCCTTGGTCCTAAAACTAAACCCATTCATGGTGGAGGGACACATGCAGGGCGTTGTGAGGTAAAATAGTCCCCAAAGAAAAGAGATTTAGTTCAGATTCACTATTTTACATCATCAGCATCCATATAAACACTCAGACACGTGGAGCTTCACTGGGGTTCGATAGTGAATGAAGTGGCTGGGTTGTGTTAGAGACGTCTGGTTCCATTCACCTCCACTGTCCAGTCTCTTCCTAAGCTGTCCTGAGTGCCTGGATTTGAGGCAAAAATCCTCAGTTTGGGTTTGAAAGGGTCAGAAATCGCTCTGAAGTAATACAATATCAGCTGCACTGATTATAAAGCAGGAATACCTGTAAATACAACTTGACCTCGCTGCACTGTGCTGTAGACAGTGGGTGACATTCACAGGACTATTCTGGGCCAGGCCTTTCTAAATTAAACTCGCCCACTCGCTCTACTGTAAAGGTCATGAATCCTAGTCTCCGCTGTCAAAAGGTCCAAGGTCACCAGAGAAAAGGTCATGCAGCATTCTGCGTGGAGCACGGTCTGATGGGACCCAGGGGGATAAAGGTTGGGGGTGATGGGATCAAAATAAAGGTCTAAGCTGCTCACACATGGGCTGCACAGTCTGGCCATCACTGTGATTTTGCCTTTACAATATTTATATAATAAAGCTGAAGTATGCCATTGTTTTCTACTGGCATTCTGACTGATCTCAGTTGTGCCAAGCGAGTTCCAGTGGGAGAAATCTGGGCAAACTTTGGCCAGAATAATGCAGACGAATGCAGAAACAAGCCACATTATATTTAGCACTAGTCTTTTTATCTCCAAGCCACAAACACTGCTCACACAAGCCACTACTACAACTCAGTTAATCAGAAAATGACCTCAGGCCTACTCTCGACACACTGAAGTTTCATGGGTGAAAATATGGGCTGAACAAAGTACCACACAGCGTTTCTTTATATCAGGCCCAAATAACCTTTTTAGGCTTTAATATTCAAAATCAACCATAAAAATAGACAGTGAGTGATTGGTAAAGTGTAAATTGATAGATAAATAAAAATAGCCACTTGTTTAGTTTAAGCATCCGCATCACACAAACTGCATCGACACTGAAGCTAAAAGAGCAGAGATGCCTGAAATTAAACTAGTACAGACACCTTTATAAGTACGATTAGTCTTTGGTGAAGTGCTGTTAAACCCGGCAGCTGTTAATGGTGAGATCAGGCAGTGCATTAGGACAAGAACACTCAGTTTTAAAAATAATTTTAGTATCTGATTGTTACTTTTTTTAAGTAACACCTTTATTAAGTGGCTGTTTTTGAACTATAGGCAACAATCACAGCTTCTATAGAAGCGCACAAGCAGCTGTCTACTAATATACTGTCTCTCTCTACAGGACATGTTTAAAACCGCAGTATTTCAAAACTGTGGTCAGTTATAAAGAGATAAATATGTTTATGGTTGATTTTGAATATTAAAACCTGGGAAGGTTATTTGGGCCTTGTATAAAGAAACGCTGTATGGTACTTTGTTCAGCCCATATTTTCACCTGTGAAACTTCACTGTATAGAGAGTTGGCCTGAGGTTAGTAGTAAAGCAGGTTGAACTTTGCCTGTTCAAAGTCCATGGAGCTCAACTGACTAGACTCTCTCCCATTAATAACAGAAAAGGCTGCTGGCGGCTGATGAACGGCCAGCAACAAGTCTGTGTGTTACACCTAATAAATATGTTTTAGTTACATCTGAAGTCTTAAAAATGTCTCTGACCGGATGAGAGGAATATAAAATGACTTTTATTCTATTACGATCTCTGAGCCATGAAATTTCCTTGTCTATAATCAAAATGAAGATGAAGTAATACACAAAATAAATGCAGTACTCTGAATGTCAGAAGGGCCCATATTATGGAAAATCCTTTTTCCCCCAAAATAAAAGACTTTCCTGTAGTATGTAAGCACGGTTTCAAATGTACTGTTACTGATGCCACAGCATTATAAAGTGTGTCAGCACAGAGTGCTTTTTTGAAGCTAAATGGAGGGCAGTCAGTCATTTTGGAGCATAAAGCTTTTATAACTTTTTTATAACTCAAAAGGTGGCATTTTATACCCAACAATAGTGTGTTATAAAAGGGTACTTTATTACTGAATATTGGCAGCTCTATTTCATTCACCAAACTCTTTGGTTAAAAACCAGTGCCCAGACCTGTTTAGCCACTTTGCTTGATTGCTATGAAATTTTCTCTTCAGATTTGGCTTCACACAAGTTCAGACCAAATATGTATAAAAGCGAATAAGGTTAAAACAGCATGTGACGCGGGGCGCATCTCAGATCACGCACTACTCCCTAGGTAGTGAACTCCATAGACTATTAAAAACAATCCTTCTGCACTCACACGGTGTACTAAATGCAGATTATCTTGCAGTCTGACCTCTACTACACTAATAATAATGTGTTCTCTTGCAGACCCCGTTATTTCCATGACTCACACTATGTGCCCTACGTAGGGAATACCACGATGCAAGAGAATTGAGCGCGCTCTCTTTTCCTGTTCTGACAGAGGCTACGTGCTCGGAGACACACACCCACCGAGAGCCTGACTTGCAAGCCTAGACCAAAACAGCATAATTTATGGAAGAAATAAAACATTTCTTCAATAAAATAACGACTAAATAAAGTAAAAGCTCTTGTAATACGCGAACGGAACTATATTAAGCGGGAATGTGTTTCTTCTGGGGCTCTGGAGACTGGAGGACACGCGACCTTGGCAGGGTGCTAACGTGTTTTAGCCTGAGAGCAAAAAATATATATAAAAAAATACAAATGACAGTATATTATTTTTCTCGATTTTACCGCTGCATTAAAGAGATTAGTAGTCAAACTACTTTCTGCAAATCTACTAAATCAACATCTCCCTACCCGACGCCTTTATCTTCTTTTTCTATGCAAAATTAGCCTCTTCTTGGGTGTATTTTGATCCATTTAATCTTTTTCCTTTAAAACTGATCATATTTTTGGGTATTTATCTGTAAAAACATACGGCCCTTCAGTATTTGGCACATTAAACAGTCCTTCCGATTTTGGGGGCTATTTTACATAAGTTACACGACAACGTAACCTCTCCTAGCACTCACCTGTAACTGTAGAGTAATTTAAAAATATTTTTTTTTTAAATATTAAATGATTTTTTACTGAATTTTCCCTTCCACCTTACATGGGGCAGCAGCTGTGTGGAGCAGTCTGGGTGGATGAAGGTGGAAGGGAAGATTCCAGTAAGGTATTTACAGTAAGAGGAGGTTATACTAATGAATCAGAGAGTAATCTTTGAGCGTGTCAGTGGTCAGAGAGGTTGAGTGGGTTCACTGGTTCTGGTCCTCACCCACGTCCCCGCTGAGCTTGGCTCCGTTCAGGGTGCTGATCAGCTCTCCCAGGCTCTTCTTATCTCCGTTCATCTTCCAGTTCCCACCCACGAAGAACTTTCTGCTCATGATTGCTGGAGAGAGGTTCTGAGAGGATCTCTGCGGTTCTGAGGGGTTCGGCTCGGCTCTGGAGTTCGGCTGCTGTGGCAGAAGGCGGCGGTTATGCTCCAGACCCAGATTTTTATACAGTAGTACTGATGGAGCCCCTCCTCCCCACAACCTCACTGGTCCACACTCAGACCCCTCCTAGAACATCAGCACGTGGTTCAGAGGCCCACCCGTTCATTTCCATTTTTTACATTTCATATCTTAATGTTCATGTCAAGTCAGGAGTGTTGGAATGCATATATATTGCATAAATAAATAATACAATTGCATAAAAATATTGTTTTTTGAAAAATATATGTTTTTGGATGGAGAAAGGGGAGGGGATTTTTTTTTATCATAATTAATACATCCAAACATATTTTTTTCTCAGTTGTATATATTTTGTATATGTATTTATGATGTGTGTATGTTTTGTTTTCTGCCAAAAAATATAAAAAACAAATTTAAAATAGTATATATGCATAAACTCCTTCGGGATCAATACAGTTTTATGATTCTGAGAAAACTTCATTGGTGGATATAAATATGTGTGTGTGTTAATGGACAACGGGAAGTGTATGTATTGTTTATTATTATTATTGTAGTTTATAAGTAACTAATTGCAGGTGCTGGGCATGAACCAGTTAATACAGTCCGACTCGTCACACTCTGGTCTCTCCATACTCAGACATGGGAAGAGTACTGGCTAAACATTATTAATATTGTCCTATTTTGTTTTACTTTTCATGTAGTCAAATAAAGGAAAATCATGCAAATAACTGAAAAGGTAATACAGTATAATAAGCTGAAACCATATCGAGCCGTTTTCGGGGGGTGTGGGCGGGGCCTGGTAAAGAAATCTGCATACCCAGAATGCCCTGCGTGGTGTCTGGTCCTTATAAAATATTATTTCTACTTTTAACGGTCTTTATAATCACATATCTTGTGATAAAATCATAAATTATGTTTTGACAGTAAAGTCTTGGTGGTAAAAGTATGTAACACAGTCTGCCCACCGTAGCTGACGTGCATGTGGGAGGAGGTAAGAGGATTTTTTGAACAATATGAAATTCGGAAAATTTAGCTCTTTTAGTATTTGTCCAGTAGGCTTCTTCGGAAGAAGAAGCCCCACCAACCTGTAGTAAAACCAGAACGATTCCTAAATGTTGTTCATGTTAAATGATTTAGTCGTACGTATAAACAGTAAATCAAATACCGCTTTAGACTCCGAATAGCGAATATAGAACCAAAGAATTGAACACATAAACTCCGGTATTTCTATCAAAGAAGTTCAGTTTCAGGCTGAGTTCGGAGCTTTTGGCATTTGTAGATTTTAGTCCGACATGGCGTCGTTAAAACTACATTACCCATGATCCCTTTCGAGAGCGTGGCACGCCGTTAACACCATCGCGTTTACTACGAGCGTATAGTAAACACAGTATGTGGATTAAATGAGTACAAATATTTTCTATTACAGTATCATTGTACCCCAGTGAACCAGTTCGGTGTGGAAGACCCTGACAGGCCACACAGTGCTGTTTACAATGTGCAATAACACACACCTATATAACGTAAATATTTATAGTCTACATATAACACACGCGTGTCTACGTAACTACAGCTGCTTATATCTGTTTATAACTATCAGCGCTACCTTTACCTTTCAATTTTATACTTTCTAGTCACTTTGTTATTAATATGTTAGAATAGATAGAATTCATGTTTGCGCTGTGTGTATTTGTTTAGTCTGCTAAGAGAGCATTCAAGTAAGAATTTAACTGTACTGTGTATGACAATACAACTTTGAATCCAGAGATCTGACCTCATTCAACACATTTGGGACGAACTGGAACGGAGATTGTAAGCCAGACGTTCTCAGCCCACATAAGTGTCTGCTCTGAAACAGTCTCCCTGGTGGTCTAGTGGTTAGGATTCGGCGCTCTCACCGCCGCGGCCCGGGTTCGATTCCCGGTCAGGGAACAGACAATTTTGAAGCAACACTGTGTACAAATATAAGTAAAATCAAATGTGCATTGATTATGCCGAGGATTGTGGAGACGGGATAATCAGTATAGCCAGTGTAAACAGTGGCTCCATATGAATGTCTATGAATTTAAATGTAATGTCATTAAAGTCACTGTTGGTGTACAGGTCAGGCGTCCCAATACTTTTGTCTATGTAGAATGTGTCAACACTCAGGCCCCACCAGCAGGGGACAGAAACTCACAGCCCCCGCCCCCCTACTCCCCCCAGACTGAGGACCATCTACACCAGACATGTCCAAAGTCCGGCCCACTGTCAGATTTCATACGGGCCGCGTCTTCAGTCTTATAGTGTGTAATTTACGGCTGTAAAATGTAATTCAACCTTTCACCACACGGTGGCACCATTCTAATGCTACCTGGCTCTGCACCCCTGCCGCAAACCTTCTCCACTCATTTCTGCCATGGCGACTGCAAAGAAAAGGAGATAAGTTGACAGTGAGTGCCGCCGCTTTCAGGAGCGGTAGGAATTACACTTCACTGAAAATCGAGGCAACTGTGTTTGTCTAAAGAGGCGGTTGCCAATATTCAGTTGTTTTAAACTTTAATGAAAACAGACCACTTTTCATTATTTATAACCCCTGTTTAAAATATTCATGAGGCAGATCCTTATCAATCTCATGTAAATGTAAGATATTTTATACAGTTTGTTCAATGTTATCCGACTCTCCAGATATGAATGAAAGGTAGAATTGTGTTTTTAAAACAGAGTTAATACAGTGCAACTAGTCTCACTCTGGTCTCTCCGTCCACACTCAGACTAAATATTATTAATAGTGTCCGATTTTTTTTTTTACTTTTCATGTAAATGTATGGAAATCATGCGTTATCAGGCGGGGCCTGCTAAAGAAATCTGCATACCCAGAATGCCCTGCGTGGTGTCTGGTCCTCATAAAACTCTTATTTCTACTTTTAACGGCATTTATCACAGATGTTGTGATCAAATAATGAATTAATTATGTTTTAGTTGTAAAGTGGTGGTGGTTAAACTACGTAACAGTCTGCACACCATAACTGACTTGTACGTGGGAGGAGGTAAGAAGATTTTTAGAAAACAGAAATTTTGGAAAAATTTGCTCTTTTAGTTTTTGTCCAGAAGGTTTCTTCGGAAGCCCCTATTAACCTGTGATATAAATAGAATACCGCATAGATGTTACATGTACTGTAAGTGTCCATATTAAATATTAATAACAGGCTTTAAAGTATAAATACTAAGTAACAATTATTTCAGAGTGGAACATATTGAGAAAAGCTCCCTTGTGGCCACGTTTGACCAATTGAAACCTATTAAAAATAATTTTTTTATTCCTTGTTATTTACTCTGTTAAATCATACCATGTCAGTTAAATGCTTTCATTCTAAACTCAACACTTGAGAAATGTAGTTTTTAGGGTTTTCTTCCAGATTATGTAATTTATCCATTTTTGGCCAAGCGAGCCATTTTATATAATATTTTATATAATGGCCATATATTTATACAAATATTTTTATATATTGTGATATTCTTTTCTTGCTATTGTTACTACATAAAGTTTTTAACTAACATCAGTTCTTCTCACAAGTATCAAAAATGTATTCCTTTCTTTTTTAAAGCCTTCAAATTCCAGTACGTTTGCACAATGCACTTGTTAGTAAACAACCTCAAAAATGGCCATTTTCTTTATACTCTCAATGCTACTGGGGCCAAAAATGGAACATGTCTGAAATATGTAACTGATTAACAACAACACTGAATTTTATTTTCATGCACAAACACAAACCCATTATCTGACATCCTTAAGGTCGCACCCATGTCAGAATTGTGTGATTTATTTGCTCAAAGTGCAGTAAGTCATCATTCTCGTCTGTTGGAAACTAAGATTATTATACAAAAGTGTGCAATACAGATACAGATTTATATTCTATATTTAACACACACGTGCAATACTACTTATCCATAATTATAGCTGCTTATATATAGTACTGGGGCAAAAACTGGGGTAAATTTAAGGTATTCTATACAGTTTGTTCTATGTTATCTGACTCTCCAGATATGAATGAAAGGCAGAATTGTGTTGAGTTAGAGCTATTGACGTATTTGGTTACATTTAAAAAAAATAAATGTAATAGTGTTTTTTATGTATTTTCATGTAATATTTGTGGTTAAAAAAAATGTCAGAAGAAACTATTGGCCCCCGGGAATCTTCATTTTATCAAATGTGTCCCTCACGGCAAAAAGCCTGGACTCCCTTCATCTCCACACTCTTTCACCATAAAGAACTTTAGTTTTATAACTCAGGCTTTGCTCTCCGAGCAGCACATTACAGTAACAGCGGCCTCAGATTGGATTATAGCAATCACACCACACGCCATGACGTCATTTCTACTGACACAAAGACAACATTCACTCAGACGGGGGTCACGTGTCGAGCGCGTCATCACGGTCGCAAACACTTTCGCCGAACGGACACCAGGGGGCGCCAAAATAAAAGCCCCTCTCAAAGAGAGGGAAAGGGAATACATAATTTAATAAATTAATAAAAAGTACTATAAACACACATAAAGTTTAGAACTTTAATAAAAAAACGTATAAAAACTTGTAAAGAAGCATTCTGTATATTTTATATAATCATAAAATTGAGGTTTATGTGATTTAATCATGTGGTTGTTAACCATATTTTATTATAACGGATTATTTTCTATAATTATTTATTACATATACAGTGATCTATTGCTATTTATTAAATGAGGCCTTTGTTGTATTAAACTACATATATAACATATATAGTAAAACATATATACATAGTTTTACTGCACTTTAGTAATTAATATACAAATATGTTACTGACTCTGTATACAGAGCGTATATAAAACGTATATATCTAATTTTTTATAATATGAAATTGTAAGTATATAATAATATATTCATAAGATATTATGTTTAATATATATACGTTCTATATATTTACTGGATGTGAATACATAGATAGAAACACAGATAGAAAGAACCAAAACAAAGCTAGTAATGTTACTCCTTCCCTCACACACACGTACACAAACACACACACACACACACACTCCCTCATTCCTTCACTCCCTGACACACACACACAAACACACTCTCTCTCACTCACACACACTCACACGCGGAACCTGTGGACGGAGCTTCTTCCGCCCTCATGAAAGATGGCAGCTCCCTTGCTGGAGACGGTGTCGGGGTATGTGGGCTCTCCCGAACCGGCGGTGCGGCTCATCCTGTCGGTTCTCATCGGTAAGTGGGGTCCGGGGGTCCGCGGGTTCGGGGGTTCGTGCTGGGGTGTGTGAGTGTGTGTGAGTGAGAGAGGGACACAGGCAGACAGAGCGAGAGAGAGTGTTGAGTGAGTGTTGTGTGAGTGTATGAGAGAGAGTGTGTGTGTGTGTGAGAGAGAGAGAGAGACAGAGAGAGAAAGACCATTTCACCCTCTGTTTAAAGTAGTTTAAATCTCCACTTTTTTGAATGGGAGCCTTAAAGAAAGCTCAAGTTAGCTTCTTATTTTAATTCTTCCGTTCCACCTTAAATGCTGCAGAGGTTCCAATCTGCTGCCTGAGGAAGCAGAATGGAACCACTGCAGCGTTTAAGGTGGAACGGAAGAATTACAGTAAAGAAGCTAACTTGAAGCATTCGTGACCATGCAGGCTTGAAACCCCCAAACCTCCTGTCTTCCCAGGACAGAGATGGAGGGACAGACAAAAAGAAAGCATGTAGAAAACAAGAGAGAAGCATAGAACCCCCCCCCCCTCCTCTGTACTTTGGCCTGACACATGGCAGGCATGCTCCCCTGACACAAAAGTAGATTTTTTACAATCGACAGTAGCACTGCTGAAGATGTCTTCATGGTGTAAGATAGAAGCGAAGACACATGTCCATTTGCAAAAAGTGTTTTGGGTCTGCGTGTGTGAAAGTGTTTGTTAAGTGGACAAACTATCTTCTCGTCTTGTCAATAGAAAGCAATTCTAGGGGGCCAAGCATCGAAAGTGAAAACATCAAAACAAAAAAATGAGAACTATTCTCAGGTGTGGCGGTTTAACCAGGTTGTTTGGTAGGAATCTGTGGCTCAGTGTTGGAAGTGCATGCACGGAAAGACTTGAAGTTCTTGAATGAGTACAAGGTCACCTGGCTGAGTCACAACTGTGTACAAAGGTCACCTGATGTGAAATGACCCATTTTAACCTTCCTCTATCCTTTATCTACCCCCCCCCCTCTCTACAGGTTATCCCTTTGCATTGGTCTACCGGAGATTCCTGTTTCATCAGTCTGCGTTCGTCATTCATCTCTTCCACACACTCTCAGGACTGTCCCTGGCCGTGTTTAACTTTGGTGAGACGGAAAAGGAACGAGGGATGAGGGTGTGTGTGTGTGTTGGGGGGGTGGGTGGTTTGGGAGGTGAGGGTTAGGGTGAAAGGCTTAGAATAGAATGGAGCTGCCTCAGGCTTGCAGGGTATGGCCCTAAATTCCATTATGCGATTGTGTTGCACAATGTGTCCAAAAGTTTGAAGACACCTTCTAGGGACATTTCTGTGAAAAGCAGTGGCCTCAGAGTCATTCAGGGTGGGTTTGGGGGGAAATGGGTCATTGCAGAGACTCGTATTTCATTACAGTGATGATGAATGGAACCAGACGTCTTCATAGCGTGAGGCCCCCATCAGTGAGGTCAGGTGTTGACGTTGGAGGTCCTGGATCGTGAACTCATCCCAAAGGTTCATTGTTCCGGAAGGAGCGTCCAAATACTTTTGAACACTGTATTTAAGCGTGATTTTAAAGCCCTTTGGTGGACTTTTTGAGATAGCATAGTTACAAAGGCCAGGATGACGGATGATTGCGCAGGCCTAGATTAGATAGGCAGCCGCGTCGTCCCACTCAGAGCTCTCCGCCATCCTCTCTTTCACCAAAAACTGTCCTGAAAAGATTGGACTGACGTCATCAACAC
>JBBPDE010113722.1:6425-20694 GCA_037974605.1 Nannopetersius ansorgii
ACAGTGTCTGCATGTAATGTTTTAACATGCCAGGATTTTTTATTAGCCGGTTTGTGTGTTTCTATGTCATTTGAATGCATGCTGTATAGAAGTTGATTTACAGGTGATTTTAGCTTGTTGCAGTGATTCCTCAAGTTTTGAACTGTGTGCAAAATGAGTCATGTCTAAAACAAATAGTATTTCTGATAAATTAGCTGCTTTGAGGTGCACACATTGCTGACACAGGTGTTAAACTGCATACACATACTCACACACCACTTAATCTCCATTTAAGAGCAATGACAAAAGAATGGAATACTCTAGAGCAGCCACATATGAACCTGAGATTGTGTGGATCCGTCGAACTGAGTTCTCTGGAGAAATGGAGCTCCATCCAATACCTTTGGGATGGATTAGTTTGGTGTTTGTGACCAACTACTTCATCCAAGTAACTGACCTATCTAATGCTCACAGCAATGGAAGATGGAGAGTGAATGAAGACTGTTACTGTAGTAAAGAGGGGACGAGGTGACCAGTTAATACCTCTTTTTTCAAAAGAGTGAGCTTTATCGAACTATTTTTAGTTAACTTGTCGACTGGACTTTAATGTTTAATGTCTACCTGCTCGTTCTGGTATTTACAGTGTTTAATATTTACCTCAGTATTACTCTCTGGGTTGTTTGTCTATTGCTTGTTGGCCTTCGCTGCTGACTGAGATTGTTTGTTACCATTTAATGACTGCCTGTATCTCACTGATATGACTTTTTTTTTTCTTAAACGTGGGCAAACAATATAAGAATAAAGTGGACTTCGACCTTAACCTTTAGCTCAGATTTCATCACGAAGATACACTCAATGGCACCTAATACCTTATGATGAACACTTTATGAATATATGCCTGACCATTACACCAACAGGGGCTTTAATAAGATTGCATTCAAATACATAAGCTTTAATAAGGAGTTGGTCCATCCTTTGCATAAAGCAAACAGCTATAACTGCTTCCACTCTACACATATATATACTTACATAGGTTTAATAGATATATTATTTGTATAGTATACTCTCTTACTCTATACTGTTGTGTTACATAGCTTTATTTTATTGTGTTTTGCTGATCTTACTTTTGTACTGTCCACTTTCTACCGTAAAAAAGGGGAATTTTCCACTTGTTGGACGAATAAAGGCTTATCTTATCTTCTTTGGAGACTTTCCACAAGATTTTGGAGTTATTCTGTGGGAATTTGCATCCATTCATTCTGTAGAGCGTTTATGAGGTCAGACACTGATGTTGGATGAGAAAGTCTGGCTCACAATCTCAGTTCCAGTTCATCCCAAAGGTGATGGATGGGGTTGAGGTCAGGGCTCTGTGTGGCCAGTCAAGTTCTTCAACACTGAACTCAATCCCACCATGTCTTTATGGAGCTTGCTTTGTGTATTGGGACACAGTCATGCTGGAATAGAAAAGGTCCTTCCCCAAATTTGGAAGCATGGCATTGTCCAAAATGGTCTGCTGAAGCATTAAGGAAGTAAGGGGCCTACACCAAACGCTGTAAAACAGGTGTTTCCTAATACTATTGTGCATATAGTGTACTTTGCAGGTTACCCTACCTTTTTCAGTTAGTTAGGTGACTTTACTGTAAGCTGAAATTTACAGCAACATACATATAACCACACACTTCTGAAAGCTGACCTCTTTTTTGCAGTCTGCATTTTATCTTCAGAACTGATGTCTTTCAGAACTGGTGTCAAAATCAAATGTCAGGCATTAGATCACTCTCTATAGGCTTACCAGCCAGATGGATAAATCAACTAAGATGGAAAGACTTTGAAAGAAACTCAACCTGATCTGTTTATTTCCCCCTGAGTGCTTGAGTGAGGGCCTCATATTTCTGACTTCAGCATGTATGGAGTGATACAGAATGACAGAGACGGTGAATTATTGAGCAGTCCCTTGTAGGTGTTGCCCTAAACAAGTGCATCTCAGTTGGTGGAGAAGAACAGGGCTGCTGGGGTCACTCCCCCTGCAAACGCGCCTGTCACGCCATGGCTTGGCTCCCCTCCAGAATCCTGGCCAGGTGTGTGTGGCGGTTCCAGTTTTTCTGATTCTATGATTCTGTCAGTATGTAGCACATAGACTCATTGTTGGTGTGTTGAACATGTTTGTGAGTGCTGTGTTTCCAGAAGGCTGTTCACACTGTTTAAGAATAGTGAGGATGATATTGAAAAAGAATGAGTGGAGGGCACTGCGATAACTGGCTGAATAATAATGTGTGCTGGAGCAGAGAAAGAATTAATAAGGAAATTAGCATTCCTCACTGGGTTGGTGTACTGCACTGGTTTGTGATAATTGAGTCCCCAGATTTCCCCCAGATGTTCTTCTCATTCACATTGTTTCACGATGTTCTTCCTAGTTTGCATTTGATGCACATTGAGGTTTGGTGAATAATTGTGTTTTTGAAGGATGATGGGTTTTGACTGGAGAATGTTGGTGTTTTGAGGTGAGGATGTTTGTGTTTGTTATGGAATGTGCATGCTCAGGCATTAAAAACTAATGCATGCAGGGGCATTACAAAAACTAACTGAATGATAAAGTCCAAAGCACTAAATACTGAATAATTCCTAGTAGCAATTGAGTAATATTTAGTAGCTACTATATAATTCAGAGCTAATATTGAGTAATTCATAGTTGATACTGAACCATTCATAGTAGCTACTAAATCACTCATAGTGGAAATTGAATAATTCTGAGACAGAGAAGATACTGATGAATTCATTCTCATCAGATACTGAATTATTCATGGTATCTACTCAATAATTTGTAGTAATTCCAAAATAATTCTTAGTAGATACTAAATAATTCATAGTAGTTGCTGAATAATTTAGAGCAGAGACTGAATAATTAATTGTCTTTCCTAAATAATTAATTATAGGTACAGTTGATGCTGAAAAAAGTAGATAGTGAATCATGCGTAGTAGACACTGTATAAAACTGAAATACAAACAGAGCAGAATTATGTGTTGGTAGAGAGACACGTTTTTGCTTTTTCTCTGTTTATCTCGTCCCTCTCTTCCTTTTAACTGACTCACTTATCATGACTCAGGTGCTACTCATTCTGCCGATATTGAGTTAATTAGTAACTGAGCAGGAACAGACATGCTCTCTGTAGCTTTGAAGGAGCTCTAATGACCTGGAGATCTGCTTTCTGCCACCCTGTTCCATCTGCTCTACACAGTACTCTCAACCCTGTCACAAGAAACTATACTGGGCTATTCTTTATATATATGTCATGCCCATTAGCATCTATTATCCGTATGGGTGTTACGTTCCAAGAGCACTTGCGTATAGTGAAATACTGTCTTGTTGTGTTTTGATTTAAAAAAGCCTATTTTTATAGTGTAAACCCTACATATGCTCTCAAATAAATTAAATTTAATGCATTACCCTTAAAGAAAATGGAAAGGTAAATAAATAATCAGAATCAGAAAACTTTATTGCTTAAAAACGGTTAGCATTATCAGAGTGCCGCGAGCCAAAACAAAGACTCAGAGACATAAAAGAAACGTTGAAATAACTCTCTCTACCTACATGTTTACACAGCTTATTAATACTAAATAAACTGAGATAGCTATTGAAAATTGGCCGTGGAGGGTAAAACAATAAATACGAAGACACGACACGGAGCAGTCATGCTACATGCAGCAGCAGGATTCTTCTTCTTCTTCTTCTTCTTCTTCTTCTTCTTCTTCTTCTTCTTCTTCTTTTTTATGGCCGTTGACAACTTTTCAGTGTATTACCACCACCGCTGGACTGGTGGCGATAATACAGTTCGGTTCTCAAAAACTGAATTCATGATTGCTGATCCCCATAAAACTGAGTGGTTACTGTCCATAGAAATATTTTGACACCAATCAGCCACAATATTAAAGCATTCTGCCACAACATACTGTGTGTTCTGCTCTGTTGTCAGTTCACTAACTGTCCTTCCTTTGATGGCCTTTTCTAGGTACTGACCACTGCATATCAGAAACACCCCACAGTACCTGCCATTTTGCAAATGTTCTAAACCAGTCATCAGAATTTGGCCCTCGTTAAAGTCGCTCAGATCCCTATACTAGCCCATTTTCCCCACTTCCAGCTTCACGAACTGACTATTCACTGACAGTCTAATATATCAAACCCCCTGACAGACAGATAATAGGAAACTGTTCTACCAGTCAGATCCTTACCCTTGCCCATTTTTCCTGCCTTTACCACATTTACCATCAGAAAAATACAGTTTAAACTCTCAGATTCCTAGCAGGAGTATTATTACATTCTTTTAGAATGCTTTGATGGGAAAAAAGTCACCAATCTCTCCTTGTCACTAAACCTCTGTGCTTTGTTTTGTCTCAAGCTTGTGGATGACTGTTATTTCCCTGTCTTTTAAACTCTGTCTCTTCAGCATGCAGTGGGTGGAACTGCAAAGTTTGTGTAATAAGCTGCAGTCGGGTCAGAAAATTCATTCAAGCAGATTATTTAACGTATTGTGATCGCAGCAATGTATGTTTGTGAGCCCCTCCGCTTGTTGTACATACATGTGATTACCTAAAACTGCTAATAGTTACACAAATTCCCATTTATATGACTTTATATATAGTGTATGAGGATGCATCACTGTTTGGGCGGTGTCTACAGTTTAAATACAGTGCAAAAGTATCCAGCCAGAGGCACTGGTCTGAAATTGACTGCAGATTAAAGGCTAGAGAAATACCTAACACAAACAGTTACAGATGGGACAGTCTATAACAGCACATCAGCAAGGTGGAGCAACAAGGGAGGGGTTTCCAATAAAGTGACCAGGCAGTGTACAGACAGTACCAGGGTATGGGTATGCTGATACCGACCAGTCTTTGTCCAAGGTAAACATGTTTCTGTCCTTAATCACAGCAGAACGATCTCTTTCACCTTTTGCACTTCTGCAATACCTGTGGTTGCCTCTCATGTTGTTTTCCTTGCACCAGGGCAAGACTAACGCTAATCACGAGCTTTTATCACATGCCAAACAGTAATCACAAGGGTCCCGAGGACACAGAGATGGCTTTGTTCTATTCCTCCTGTCCCCGTTTTAAAATAGTCAGGTTAGACTAGGCCACAGTGCAAATTCATTTACAGTAATTACAGTAAAGTATGATATTTAAACGCTTAAATTCTAAAAAGTGTTCAGATGTGGAACAACCCTTTCATTCTTCACTAAACATATATTAGTTTGATATTAGTAACCTAATAATGCCTTAAAGTAATAGTTTGGCAAAATGAACCACTCACCACAAATATAGCCAATCAGCCAAGAACCTGTTCATATCCAAATGTAGCTTCTACTTTTAAACTGGAGCTACAAGGCTGACATTGCTACCAAACACTAGAAGTCAACAGTCACCTACATCCCACTAAAACTGCATCCAGTTCTTTGTTGAGGTGGCATAGACTTGTGGTTTTAGACACACTATGACAAAACTTGACCATTACAGACAGAGATGCAAAACAGCACTGGAGGACTGATCAGACCCCACTATATTAATGATGAGATCAGCATTCCTACTCTGCTGGGCTATAGCCAACACTGCTAGGTTATATGTAAAAGCAGATCCTGTGGTCAAATGCTGCCTCAAGATTCATCTACAAGATTGTAGCAACTCCTTTAAGAGTAATAGCTGAATAAGGAACCTGCACTTTAAGGAGTGAACTCGTCTTTCAGCCAACGTTTATCTAAGCCTGAAAGCAAAAACACCTGTTTGCAAAAGGACAACCTCAAACTTTTCACAAAAAAGAATAAATATAAAGAAGAAAAGCAGAACAGAACAGAAGATACAGATAACATATCCAAAAAAGACTACAGGTAAAAAGACAACAATTGAACCAGATAATACTCTACAGTAGTTTATTAGTGGGATCATGGGGTTTATCCAAGAGGAAGCTGAAGCTCTCCAAGTAATCATGCATTATTAATTTGTCTGATACAGCATGTCAGTTGGGCGGGGGTTACTTGATTATTGATGCTGTTGTGTAACCATCTCATTGAACATGAAAAGCAATCCACCACACCATAAAGATCTCAGAAGCTGCATGTGTAGGAGATAGTGACATCATCAAAGCACTTGCTAATGTAGCCGTGGTCTACTCCTCCAGATTGGTAGAGCTGCCGCAGGGTGCAACCTCCCTAAACATGTCTCAGTCAGTGTTCTCAAAGCAGTCTGGAAGGGCAGAGACGGCACCTGGGGTCAGATCTTCAACTGCTTCAGAATGGGCTTGTTGCGTTTGAAGAGTGGCTGAGATGGGGCAGGGCTCAGTGTGGTACATGTTTGTGGTGTAAATACAGCCCATCATGTTTGCCCCCTCATCAGAAAGTCCACATACTGAGGAATTTGGGAGAACTGACTGGAGATTTGTGGTTTTAGTTCTGCATCTTGCTGATGTCTCCATAAAATTCGGCCAGCGCATTGCTAGCATTAGCACAGGGTGGGATGTACAGCACGAATGTGAGCACAGTGATGAATTCCCATGGTGAATAGAATGGTCTGCATCTAACAGTCACAAACTGTTGATATGCACACACAGCCCACGACCTCACATCTTGCCACTCAGTTACATATTACCATCACTGCAGTACATTAGTATGCTGCTAATCCATGTAGCCATTCCCATGATGCTGTCACTGAACCATATGTGCTGAAAAAACACAGCAGTTTCTGTTGTTGGGTAGTATGCTGGAGTGGGGTGTAGTCCAGTTTATTGTCCAGGGAAAAACACTGGCTAGCAGGACGCACAGATAAGGGGATTCGGGGAAAACTCTGCTCAGAGTCAACCCAAGGAAGGCTGTCAGATCAGAAAATATTCCTGGTCATGTGCTCAGAGGATGTGCGGCTGCCAGATGTTCTCATAAACATCTTCAATCTCCCCGTTGAACATCAACTGCTCCTCAGTAGAGATCATCCAGAGCACCACGTTCACAGAGAACGATACATGGACCCTTAACGCCAGCTCCATCATCAAGAGGGCCCAGCAGTGTCTCTACTTCCTGCAGAGACTGAGGAGAGTGCACCCCCCTCCAAGTGCACTCTCCTGATGGCTTTTTCAAAGACCCCACATGCACCTCATGCATTTCCCTCTTCCCACATGACAAAAGTTTCTGTAGCATAAGAGCCTCCACTGCATATCCACACTAAACAGCTCACAATCCAATTGCCTCTACCCCTCTCTTTATTATTATACTGCATATTCTCTGTCCTGCTGCTGCTATATTTGCCCAGTACATTATCTTTCATAATACTGCATTCATCCAAACTAGTACTGTAGCTGTAGACTGCACAAATTGTTGACTTGTCCTGTAGTTTCGTTACTCTTGTGCTTTTCTTACACATGCTATTTACACTATGTGCACTTAGTCCTATCTGCACTTGTATGCGTATGGTGTTCTGTTTCTGCTCTTGTGTTATATCATTGTTCTGGAGGCACGTTGTTTTGTTTAATTGTGTACTGTATTTATGGTTGAAGTGACAATGAACCTACTTGACTTGACTTGACTTTTCTGGGACAGCTTTACACTAAATGTTGGAATATTTTATTGTAATCGCCTCAAGAGCATTAGTGAATGATTAGATACCATCAGCACTCCAAAGGTACTGGATGGAGTTCCATTATTCCAGTGAACATAGATTCACTGGTCTTCGACCACTCAAGCCTCTTAGCATTGGGCGTGGTGACCTTAGCTTTACACTACAAGTCAAAATTTAGAACACACCTTGTAATTCAATGTTTTTCTTTGTTTTTATTATTTCCTGTATTGTAGATTATTATTGAAAACAAACAAAATTATTAAAGAATCATGCATTAAACAAAAAAGTGTTAAACCAGAATATGTTTTGTAATAAGGTAATGAACTGTTGTTTCTTTTTACTTGAGTGGTTTTAGTGGTTCTTGCCATAATGTGGAGTTGAACCATAGAGGAATAGAATTACTAACTGTGTACAAACGCTACCATTACAACTGATCCCAAACACATTAAGAAGGCAAGAAATTCCACTAATAAACTCTTGATGAAGAACACCTGTTAATTAAATAACATTCCAGGTCAGACCCTCATAAATCTGATTGAAAAAATGCAAAAATGAGTGCAAAACTGTTGTCAGAGCTGTAGGTTATGTTTTCAATATTATTCTACAATGTAGCCAATAAAAAAAATGAAGGAAATCATTGAATGAGAAGGTGCATCCAACCTTTTGACTGGAAGTGTATGTGCTCGAGAGAGTCCGACTTTGTTAGCAACGCACATTAAAAAGTGTCAAAAAACACAAGAGAGTCTGTTTTAGGAATCCTTAACATAACTTGACAGTGTGCGATGATTAGGAATGTGGTTTGTATAGTGTTAACTGATGAGGTATTTCAACAAGTTTTCATATGGATCCAAATGGATCAGGCCCAAAACTAAAGCAAATGTCACACACCAAATATGTTTGGGCTGACTGACTTTGTGTGTGAAAACTCAAAGTGTGAAAACAGAACTGGTTTGTTTGCCTCAATAATGACAGATCAGGAGGTGACTTTATTT
This sequence comes from Nannopetersius ansorgii, assembly GCA_037974605.1. Lineage (NCBI taxonomy): Eukaryota > Metazoa > Chordata > Actinopteri > Characiformes > Alestidae > Nannopetersius > Nannopetersius ansorgii. Next base: position 14,993 of record JBBPDE010113722.1, read on the forward strand.
AGGGTGGGAGAGCTATTTCTCGTTCATTTATCACTGCTCTGTAACTACTCAAATCTGTTTTAATCACCATAGTGTGATCCCTGGTAGGTAATAGGCCTAATTAGATCTCTAGGATTTATTTGCGCTTGGAAATTAGTGACGCACCAGCAGGGCTCATCCACAGGAAATTACATATTGCAGCACAATGTAGTTTGGGCTTCTGCACACAGAGTATGTGTATTAATAGATGTTTCTGCACAAAGGCAGAAGTCTCAACTGTATGAAATATAATGAGCTTAATTTGCTGTGCGTGGCTGGACTATAACAGACAGTCAGTGAATTGTACACAAAAGGAAAATGACCACAGCTGGTGCGAGGCAGCCATTTTGATATGGTATTGGTTTGCTTACATTAGTGAGCAAACACACAGTAACAGTTGCTGACCCATTTCCAGGATGTAAATCTGTCTGTCTGTTTTTATCTCTTTGTGGGGACCATATTCCCCAAAATATTATGTCTGGTTGTTGGGATAATAAGGAAAGTGCTTTTTTAATGTACAAGGAAAAATGCTTTTTCCTTCAAAAAAGAAAAAGACTGCAGTTGTTGTTTTGGTTTTGTTTTTTTACAAAATGTAAACCTGATCTTTGGTCATCGAGGTTAGGTTTGGGTTAGGTGGAGCATTCAGTGTGTTTGTGTGTGTGTGTGTGTGTGTGTGTGTGTTGGAGAGTTCTATGTTTCAGGGGTGCGGTACGTTTTCATTCGGTAGAGACCAGCTGTAAGTAGGTCAGAGAAATCCTGTCTTTCCTCCTCTCTTTTCCTCCTCTGTCTTTTTCTATCATTTCATCTCATCTCTTATTTATTCCATTCTATTCTGTCCTCTTCATGTCTTATCTGTTCTCTACTTCTCTGTTCTCTAAATTATTCTCCTCTCATCTCTTCACTTTTCTCCTCCGGATTTATTTTATTTTCTCCTGATTTCTCCTCTTCTCCTCTCTTCTCGAAATGGCTCACATGGTGTGTCTCCCTGCCATTTTCAGTAAAACCTCACTTTCCTGAACAGTTTGAAAGTCACCCACATGTCCAGCACCAAATTAGCTTTGCTCTCATTTCCAGCCTCCGGCTAGCTCGCCACCTCTCGCATTCTTATTTGCTAATGTCAGCCGCAGCTTCTGCACAGTCTGTAATTTACTGTCTGCCTTTCCTTATTTCTTGCCCGGTGGAAACAATAACACAAGACAGCAAGACTGGCACAAATGAGCAGGGGTTTTGATCCGTATACACACAGAATTAAGCTTGGTTAGCAAGACATGTCATGTAGACTTGCCTTATGGAAATCATAACCAGCTTTTACAGTAAATGCTCCAACATTTTTGCAGCCGCCCGGCAGACAGGAGCTTCTTTCTCTGCATAAGTACTACTGTTTCTCCCTAATAACCTTCAGATAAGAAATTTAAAAAGCTTTTTCTAAGTATAGATCGGTCACTTTGTATGTCTTAATGTAAATCTCATAGCTTCCACGGACATACCTCACTGTGTGCAGTTAAGCCTAATGTGTGCTTGTGGCGGGTTAAATGTCTGTTATGTAAGATAAAATACTCCGTATGACCAGTAGGAGGCTCCACTAACTCACCATTTAGTTTGAACTCGATTATGGAGAATGAAGAGAAAGAAAGTTCAGGGTGTACAAACTAACATCATGGAAATTCTTTCTGGCCATTTTATCAGAAACACCTACCATAAGTGCGCTTTTTAATGTAATTATGAGCCTGCTTCTACCTGGCTGGATGTGCTTTGGTGGACAATTCTCAATAGTGCTTGTTAGTGTGGGATACACTGGAATAAATTTATTGGGCTGACAAACAAACAACTGTAATGGACTCCGGTCCCCCAGGGTCAAAACTGTGCGTTCTGGAACTACAGTCTCTAACTGAAAGACAGGTTATACAGTAGTACTGTTTCCCAAAAAATGGCCAGTTGGAGGATGAGTGCTTATTGTGTTGTTTCTGTTGTTTTTTTGTATAGCCCTGGTATATTTTATTCTAAATGGAAATTTGCAATATAGGAAAGAAAGTAAGAAAGAAAGAAAGAAAGAGAAAGAAATGGAAAGAGGAACAGATAGAAAGAAAGTATGAAAAAAAAGGAATGAAAAAAGAAAGAAAGGGAGAAAGGGAAAAAGGAAAGAACGAGATAAAGAAAGAAAAAGAAAGCAAGAAAATGATAAAGATAGAAGTAAGGAAAGTAAGGAAAGAAAGAAAAAAAAGAATGAAGCAAGAAGTATAGAAATCTAAAAGAAAGGAATACAGAATGAAAGAAAGAAAGAAAACTATACATGTAGTGACCTATTTCCTGGCCACTTTGTTGGACCCCCTTGTTTGTAGCCTCACCTTGCTGGTGTGCAGATTGTAGCCAATCTGTTAATACACAGTTTGTGTTGGACATCCTGTCGCCTTCGCCAGTGGCCAATTTCTGACATCAGAGCTGCTCTAATATTTGTATTATCATCAGGTCAATTCTGACTCCTGGCAACCATATGGATCGTGTTTGTCCCGTATTTCCTGTCTTCTGTTTGGGTATTTAGGATTCTTGATGACTTGTTCATGAAACCTTTGATTGTATCCATCCATCGTGTCGCTGGCCTTCTTTTTTTCTCTTTTGTCTTCCGCTGTTTCACACAGTTTTTTCTGACGAGACACCATATGGACAAAAGTATTGGCACACACCAGTGTTTCAGGGTCTAGGCCCCTTACTTCCAGTGAGGGTTAAGTCTAATAACAAGACATTTGGTCAACTTTGCTTTCAACTTTGTGGGCACAGTTTGGGGAAGAATCTTTTCTATCCCAGCATGACTGTGCCCCAGTATACAAAGCAAGATCCATAAAGTCATGTTTGGATGAGTTCAGTGTACAAAACTTGACTGGCCCACACGGAGCCCTGACCTCAACCTTATCCGACACCTTTGGGATGAACTTGAACGGAGATTGTGAGCCAGTCATCAGTGTCTGACCTCATAAATGCTCTATAGAAGGAATGGTCACAAATTCCCACATATACTCCAAAATCCTGTAGAGACTTCCAAGAAGATTCCAAAGGGGGGACCAACCCTATATTAAAGTTTATGTATTTGAATGCAATGTCATTAAAGTCCCCATTGGTGTAATGGTCATGGTGTCTCAATACTGTATGCTCAAAATAAGATAGTATATTTTTCATCTTAGCAGAGTCACTGAGCTGTATAAAACCCCTTCAACACGGCTGTGCCTGATAAACACACACTATCATGTCACATCTGTCTCCATCACTCAATATATCATCCATAGACCTATGCCCTGACATAATTTCAATGATTTTAACTATATTTTAATTCTATCATTAAAATGAGGTGAATTACATGGTTATGTTTAAAATAATAAACAATTAAAGAGTTAATGAGTCTTGTATCTGGTTGAATCTCAGTAGTGTTTAGGGCTAGCTTTAGTACCATGATAAGTATTAGGCCCAGAGATAAGATTTAGTTTAGGTTTGGGGTGAAGTTAGGTAGCGTTGTCTCTAAAAAAGTGGGTGGAAATATAAGGAAAGGGTTTGGCAAGAAGTCTTTTTATATGAGTATTAAAGGAAGAGCTGAATGAATGAAAAACAGAAATGAGAGGAGAAACATGACTCCAATGAAAAGGGAAAATAATAAAAAGTGTGAAAGGGAGCAGAGAGCAGAGTTACTGATGCTGCTGGGTGGAGGACGAAAGAGAGAAAAGGCTGAGAGAAACACACACTGCGGAAAAATAAAATGAAACATAATTACCCACAGATATATGGGATGTAAAGTGGCTTTGCATTTATCCCATTGTGGGAACCAAATGTCCTCGCCATAATGGGAGCGCTGGGAAATCTGTTGAAGTAGTAATATTTTGCTGGCACTGTTTTCAACACAGACCTGTCCAAGGTGTTCCTCTGTTGGGACTGGCTCAACCATCCCCCATGACCCTAACTAAGAGAAGCAGCTTGAATAATTAATGAAAAAAAATCACAAAATTAAACTATTAGGGAAAATCAAAGAGACAAATTTGTTTTTGTTAGATCCATTGCAGGATTTTGATGTGGACATGGTAAAACTTAGATGTAGTATTACACAATATCCTCACGAATATAGTAATACCATTTGTTCTACATTCACATTTACATTTACATTTACAGCATCTGGCTCACGCTCTTATCCAGAGCGACGTACATCAGTGCTCAAGTAGTCCACAGCTGTATCTTAAACCTGTAAAGCAGCTTAAATCCATGCTTTTGAGGCCTCTAGTCGATGAGAGGGGGGTTAAGAAAGAAAGAAAGTGTAAAAAGAAAATAAAAGAAAAATAATAAAGCAGAGCTCAATGCTGAAAAAGCACAGAGAAAAACAGAGGGAAGAGCAAAAGAATAAGAGAGAGAGATTTTGAGAAAGACAGAAAGAAGGAAAGAAAGCGGCGTTTTACTGAAGAAATGAAAATGAACAAGAAAAATAATGAAAGAGGGAGCAATGCTGGAAAAGAAGCAAAGAACAGAGAGTAAGAGAGAGAGAGAGAGAGACAGAGAGAGACAGAGACAGAGAGACACAGAGAGAGAGAGATAGTGTTTGGAAGTAGGCCACAGGGGACATAAGGAGACAGTAGATTCCAAAATGAAGAGGTTGGCAGGAGGGCAAGATGCCTTTCTGTGATATGAAAGTGAGAGGTGTTTGTGTATGTGTGTTTATGTGTGTACGTGTTTAACCTAATCCCTCTGCTCATCAGCTTCTGGCTGCTTTTCACTTTAATCTCCCAGTGCAAGCCTCTGCTCTGCACATCCTGCTATTACAGTCAGTCTTCTGATGTCAGGCCTTCAGTTGCTAAAAAAAAACATTTTCTTGATGCGAGAAGTTTTTGAACGCTCTTAATTAGCTCATCCGTATCAGTGCTGGTTTATGAAGCAAATTTTGACTTTAATTTTGTGGTTTTCTTTCATACTGGAGTTTTCACACAGGGCATTCTTAAATATCTGACTAATAAGCACAGTAAATATCTCCTTATTCTTCTTTGTTCAGTCCTGGAGTGGATTTATAGTAGCTATTCAGGGCAGATGTGAACAATTTACAGTAGTTATGGGATTAATTCAGAATAATTCAAAGTAGTTATGGAATTATCCATAATGAACCCTGATTCTTAATAGAAACTGAAAAATGCATAGCATTTACTGAATTGTAGACTTATTGTGTGAATTACAGACTTCGCTCACGTTATATGGAATTACACTGAGACACTCATACAGAAACACATACACACACCCAAGCCATGATTGTGTTTAGATTATCCTTATGAAGTAGCATGTTCCTCTGGCTGCATGTCTGCCAGCACGTCAGGAACTGTGAGTCAGCGCTTGTGTGTGTAAATGAGATCCATAGTAGGAATTGTGTGTACGTAAGTATATGGAGAGACATTACTGTATATAGTGTAGGGTTGACTTATGTGTGTTTTTGTAAATGTATCTGTGGGTGTGTGTGTGTGTGTGTGTTTGTGTGTGAGTTGCACAATAAAAGTTGTGCGTATATAAGTGTATGGAGAGACTTGACTGTAAATAGCGTAGGGTTGGCCTGTGTTTGTTTTTGTAACTGTGGGTGTGTGTGTGTGTGTTTGTATGTGAATGTGTGTGTGTGTGTGTGTGTGTGTGTGTGTGTGTGTGTGTGTGTGTGTGTGTGTGTATGAGATTCATAA
>JBBPDE010114119.1:0-20679 GCA_037974605.1 Nannopetersius ansorgii
AACAATTTAAGGCAATCAGTTTCCTCAAATGAACTGAGTAGCCACAACAAAGATTAAAGCTGTCATAACTAGATTGTGATAATTTTCCTTAGTGAAAGAAGAATGAGTAAATGGAACTTAAGTGAAAATATTTGGGTAAAAATATTCATAAAAGTTTGTCGTACTGAATTCAGAAAAGTTTTATTTACTCATTTGTAATAAGTTAGGATGAATGTTTCCTTATGAGTCCAAACTATTCCGTAGTGTTAGTTATTTGTATTCACATCTAATATTTTTTATGCTTAAATAGTAAAAGTTAATAAACTTTAATGGTTTAAGGCAATCGGTTTCCTCAAACAGTTTGAGTTGAACTAACTCATCAGGTTTTACAGTGTAGAAGTAAATTATAGCGACAACAGAACTGAATACGTTTTTAAAGAGACGTATTTTGACTGAATTGGTCCTGAGATGCTGATGCAGAGGAGGAGCGCGAGTAAATGGTGAGTTTGCAGGTTAAACATTTCCCTCTGATCACCATCAGGCTTCTGTTCTGTTTGTCAGTTCACTGGTCCGGGAGGGAGTCTCGCCCGGGGAGCAATTCAGTGTAATAGAAAGCGCGTCTTGGCAGGAGGTTTGAAAGTAGACGATCCGAGAACGTTATTAATTTCTCCTTGCTGCTGATTGCATCTGTATTTTTATTCCTCTAAATTAAATTAAAAGAGGCTGTTGCGCTCAATCTCCGTTCAGTGTCTGTTTTAACCGCTGGTCACTACAATACCACTCCTCCTGAAGCCCCCTGAATAAGACGCGCCGCTGATGAACAGTAGATTATTAACTGTAAAAAAATATTGGCGATTATCCATACGTTTTACTGTATTTTTATTACTAAAATGACATTAAATTTTTACTGTATTTACCTGTACCAAAGAAAGTGACAGCACAACGAAGAAAACACGCTTGCATTAATTAATTGTGGGCGACGGCAGTTCAGTGTAAACTGTCCAGAGTATACAGATCTCAATTTTACATTTTCGTTAAGGGTAGTGTATGTTTCGGGATCAGGCGTTTTTTACTTGGAATCGAGCTAATAATTGTTGGTGAAAACTCAGAAATACTCCACATATATATATATTTTTTTTTGCTTTTTTCGTGGCAATATATAATTCTTCGTGCATTTTAGTGCTAAATTATTACGAAATATATAGGTCTAATTTATTAATTTTGTAACATGAATATTAACGTCAATTCAGCTACATTGCCATATAAAATATAACTGTATACATGTTTTTACTGTCGGGAGAACACAAAGAAAGCGCGGCGATCTTTAAATAAGCTGTTCTCAGACAGGGCCGGACTAGGACTAAAAAATGCCTGGAGTTTCTTCACCAGCTGCGCAGAGATAAGATAAGATAAACCATTATTAGTCCCACAAGCTGGAAATGTGTCTGCCTCTCGGCCGAGAAAGCCAGGCCGAAGCCACAATGCACCGGGCAGTTGTTCTAGAAGCACAGATTGCCAGTCCGCCCCTGACTCATCTTGAGTGTTCCTCTTGTTTATCGTTTTGTTCTTCTTAAAGCCCTGTAGTTTTATTACTGCATTTAAAAGAGGTTGCTGAGCTCAGGCGCCGTCCAATGTCTGCTTTAACTGGCGGGTCACAACAATACAACTCCAGTAAAATTATTGGTCATTGCCTTACATTTTACTGTATTTTTACTTCTGAAAATACACTCATTTAAAAATGCATGTTTACCTGTTAATACCAAAAAACGACAGGGCATACCAAAGTTCAGGGGTATTATCGATATTTACATTCTAGCGCTGCAGGAGTTGTAAACTGTACAATAAGACAATTTTAATTTAGTTTAATTCAAAAACAAATAAATGACAATTAACACTAATGATAATAGGCTATGATAAGGAATGAGTTCTGAACTAACAGTGTAGTATCCCAAGACTGCATTTAACCCATTCACCAAGTGAAGCCATGGGCAGCTAGGAATACAGAAACCCACGATTTCTTGATCACAGGGTGAATGCCCTAACCACCAGGCTACCAGCTGTTATGTATTCACACACTCAGAAGCAGTTGGGAGCCTCCACTAGAGGCATCACAACAGCATTATGATTACAATAAGTGTAGATAATGATAAACTTGTCCTTGGTACACTTAATGTGCTTTCCAAAAGGATTCTCTGGCAAGAAAAAAATGTTTTGTCTAAATGTATCATTTCTTAGCTCTTATCTGTACCTGTATCTTTTATCTATTGGCTTGTGTGTCTCTGTGCTTTGTGTTTGGTTTTATTGTACAGCACTTTGGTCAGCCTTGTGGTTGTTTTAAAGTGCTAAACTGGAGATGTTGAGGCCTGCAGTGAATTCAGCTGAGTCGGTTAAGCCCCCTCCCCCTCAGTACAACTGAGACACACACACCTCTGACCCTCATTACAATATTCACGACATCACCACACCTCCTGTGTCCACAATCAAACCCAAAGATGCAGGGCATCATAACAAAATGACTATTTAAAGACAGCCGCTCCTGACCTTCAGAGGGCTGAAAGCCATAAATCATACCATGCAGCTCACTTTAAGTCTGATGCGATTTATATATGTGCTCTGGGTAACTGGGCTCAGTCCGGCAGCATATAAATCAGATACAGTCAGCTGTAGGCTATGGACTGAGTCTCAGCTATCTAGTTTTTCAATGAATGGAGATTTAGTAATTGGAGGCATTTTCTCAATGCATTACTACATGAAATCGGAGCAGAACATCTACACTAAGCTGCCACCACAACCACAGTGCTCTGGGAGGTCTGTCTGTGAGTGTAGAGTTAACAGCACAGCATGACTGTGTTGGAATTACAGAGAAATAATAATTATGTGTGCTTTTACTTTCATGTGTTACAAATTGTACAATAACAAAAACATTTGTGATAAAACAACACAAAGTGTTGTTGAAAGCTTGTATTTTATATTGTTTGTCTTTTTCATTTTTTCTCAACAGCTTGAATTTCAGGGGGCTGCGCTTTGCCCGTGCCATGGAGTTCACTGTCCGGGAAATAAACAACAGAACAGATCTCTTGCCTGGCATCACATTAGGCTACCAAATACACGACTCGTGCGCTGCCGTGCCCATGGCCATAAAGGTGGCATTTGAATTAGCGAATGGCGTAACGACCGTTTTTAACGAAACCGATTCCTGTCCAATATCTACAGCAGCTGCTGTCCCTGCTGTAGTAGGGGAGTCTGGCTCCACGCCATCAATTGGCGTGACCAGAGTGCTCGGTCTCTTTGGAATTCCGCTGGTAAATATTGCAGACGACACCACAGTGTATATAAAATAGTCTCCGTTTGTTGCTTTTAAAAGTGACATTTTATAGACAGTAATGCTAAAATAAATTCAGCACACGTTACTTATACCTTTTTCTTCCTATGCACTGTATGACAGGTGAGCCATTACGCAACCTGCGCGTGTCTGAGCGATAAAAGTGAGTATCCCGCGTTCTTCAGGACCATACCGAGTGACCACCACCAAGCGTCCGCACTTGCACGGATGGTCAAGCATTTCGGCTGGACATGGATAGGGGCAGTGCGCAGCGACTCCGACTATGGAAATTACGGGATGGCGTCGTTTCTGAAAGCTGCGCAAGAGGAGGGGATCTGCGTGGAGTACTCCGAGGCCTACTACAGGACACAACCGCGCAGTAAATTAGAGAAAGTGGCCAACGTCATCCGCAGATCGACGGCCCGGGTAATAGTAGCGTTTATTTCCTCAGGAGATATGGCGTTTCTGTTGGAAGAACTGATCAGAAAACCACTGCCTGCCCTTCAATGGATAGGCAGTGAGACATGGATCACCGATCCATCTTTTCTGCGCTTCAACATGTGCTCTGGGGCAATAGGTTTCGGCATTCCCCGGTCAGTAATTCCAGGGCTCCGTGAGTTTCTTCTAGACCTCTCTCCAGCCCAAGCACTGGAATCTCCCCTGTTAACGGAGTTTTGGGAGAGCTCGTTCAGCTGCAGCCTGAAAAAACAGACTGAGCGCGGGCGGGAATGTGATGGCAGCGAGGATATCCGCACCCTGCAGAACCCATACACGGATACATCGCAGCTGCGTGTGACTAACATGGTGTATAAAGCGACATATGCTATAGCGCATGCAATTCATGGTGTCATCTGTAGTAATAAGCAGTGCGACAAGACCATTAACTTCGCACCGTGGCAGGTACAAAACAAAGTCACGGAGAATACAGGCATAAATAGACAAATGCATTAATGTAATAACCATATATATTGTTAACATCATGGATAAAGTCAAATTGATATATATTTACATTAATTATAGAATACAATTTCTGAATGAGAAATTAATATTTTTTGGTGAAGCATTTAGTTAAATACAGGACAGGTCTAGAAATAGTAATTGTTTGTCTCTGCAGATACTTAACCAGCTCAAAAGAGTGAACTTCACAACCAAAAATGGGTTTCAGGTCTCGTTTGACTCAAGTGGAGATCCTATAGCCATATATGAGCTGATAAACTGGCAAGTTAAGAAGGATGGTGCTTTGGATTTTGTGACAGTGGGCCTCTATGACTCATCCAAACCAAGAGGTGAAGAGTTCAGTATGAACAGAGAGATCAGCTGGGTGGGGGGGGCGATGAAGGTACAGTTAAACACATCCGTTGTTTTTGTGTAGAATACATGGTTAAAAAAATGTCGACAAAATAAATATACATTTACAACATTTTTACAGCAGCCTATTTTTCTGACATTTTATTGTCATTTTTGCAGGTGCCAAAATCTGTGTGCAGTGAGAGCTGTCCTCCAGGTACCAGGAAGGCCACACAGAAAGGAAAACCAGTCTGCTGCTATGACTGTATTCCATGTCCTGAAGGAGAGATCAGTAACAAGACAGGTTTTTTCAAAATACAATGGGAACTCTTGCTGGAAACAGCCTGTACTGTACTGTATATTATTTTCTCAATATGCTTTTCTCACCTCTAGATTCGTTGGAATGTGTGCACTGCCCCCTTGAATTCTGGCCTAATATCCAACAGGACAGTTGCCTTCCCAAGCCTGTAGAGTTCCTCTCCTGGGATGACACTCTGAGCATCATCCTGACAGTGCTCTCTTTTACTGGGGCATCCATCGCTCTCTGTGTAGCTGCTGTCTTCTACAAACACAGAACTTCTCCCATCGTCCGTGCTAACAACTCAGAGCTGAGTTTCCTGCTGCTCTTCTCACTGACTCTGTGTTTTCTCTGCTCGCTTACTTTCATTGGTCGGCCCTCTGAGTGGTCCTGTATGCTGCGCCACACAGCGTTTGGGATCACCTTCGTCCTCTGCATCTCCTGTGTTCTGGGGAAAACAATAGTGGTGTTAATGGCCTTCAGGGCTACTCTTCCAGGCAGTAATGTGATGAAATGGTTTGGGCCTCTGCAGCAGAGACTCAGTGTTCTAGCCTTCACTCTCATACAGGTCCTGATTTGTGTGCTTTGGCTAACAATATCACCTCCTTTACCTTTAAAAAATTTTAAGCACTACAAGGAAAGGGTCATCTTGGAATGTGGGTCAGGTTCAGCAATAGGTTTCTGGGCTGTGCTGGGTTATATAGGACTCTTAGCTATTTTATGTTTTGTATTAGCTTTTCTGGCTCGGAAGCTGCCCGATAACTTTAATGAAGCCAAGTTCATCACATTCAGCATGATCATATTCTGTGCAGTTTGGCTTACGTTTATCCCAGCTTATGTCAGCTCTCCTGGAAAGTTCACTGTAGCTGTGGAGATATTTGCAATTTTGGCCTCAAGTTTTGGTTTAATTATTTGTATATTTGCACCCAAGTGCTTCATAATTATTTTTAGGCCAGAGCAGAACACTAAGAAACACCTTATGGGTAAATTACCCTCTAAGGCTCTTTGAAACTATCCTACATGTTGCAAATACCATTTAGTACTTTATATAACTTTCTGGTGGGGGAGGGGAGCATACATCTGTTTTAACAAGGGTGATTTGTCATAAACTTTGTTGTAATGTGTGAATATGAATAAACACTAATAATTACACATAACGGTGTTTCATGCAAAATAATCTTGGCCTGTTTATTTACTTAATTATTCTCTTCTACATTAACATCGTTTCTTGTAGTGGAACCCAGTTGTTAAGGGAATATTAAACCAAAGAATACAAAGAGTGCATGGCCCATTCAGTTTCATTTGGTATGTGTCCCATACATTTTTACATTGAATACTGTCTAATTCCCAGCCCTGAAATATTGTTTATCTATTTTAAGTTAAGTAATATCTATTTTAAGTTATGTTATATATCAAATATCTCGCATGCATCTGTTTCCACCCTGCTTCACGTCAAATGTTGGGGAATTAATTTTCCTTGTCTTGAAATATTATCTGGTTTGTCAAAGAAAGCTGAGAGTATAGTTGCAAATGTAAATCAGTTTTATTAGGATATACCCACATCCACGGTTTATGTGAGGGGTCAGATATAAAGCGATTCATAAATTCAGGCGTGAACACACAACACCTGGTTAGGGACTGGACTCATAAAGTTCAATGTAGGGTTGCAATGTTTAGAAATGTTGGTTGTATGATTATAGTCTGAGAAATAATCATGGTTTCACAATTATCACAGTTATTTTACACAAATTGATTTCACAACTGTTTTAACATTATTGAGGTTATTGCTGCCTTTTGAATACACCGCAGTGAAAAAAGTTAGAGTAAAAAAATTCAAGTAAGCTCTCAGCAAACAGATGATGTTTAAAGCTGTATTTTAACTCACGCATGGAACAGAAAATTTGTAATTAAATTCAAGTAAAATCGCTCTGTAAACATATCCAGCTCATTTGATGAACTACACATTTTTTCTTTATATTTTCAGTTTGTATGGGTTTTTTTTAGCAAGAGAAATGAACACAGACCTAAGCTAATGACTGGAACATAAGTTGCACTGTTTAACTTAAAATGCAGTTTACAGATGCTGCATAGTTAGAAAAATACAATTTGTGAATAAAACAAAAGTACAAAAACCTTCCTGGTTCTAATGAGAACATTAGCTACTGCATTCTTGACTAATAGATGCATATTTAGGTTCTTGTTGGAGCAACCTGACAGGAGGCTGTTACGATAATTGAGTCTGGAGGTAATAACGGTTTGGACAAATGTTTCTGCATCATGGAGGAATAATCCTATTTTTTATTTTATTTTTGTAGATCAAATATTTTGTAGATCAAATGAAAGAATCCATAGTTACACCAAGATGCTATTTAATTCAATTTAATTCAATTAAATTGCTTCCCGAAGGCACCAAATTTAAGACCAATACCAAATTTATAAAAACCAAGGGTATAAAAAAGGTAGTACCATTCAACCCTATCAAATGCCTTCTCTGCATCTAAGGACACTATCGCCTTTGTGGCCTTGTCACTGGGAGAAGTATATATGATAAATAGGAGTTTAGCCAAAATATTTTTAACTACATTTGACAAACTAATCGGGTGATTTGATGCACAGTCAAGAGGATCTGCAAATGCCCTCTGCAAATGCTTCTTTGTATATTTCAATTAAAAATAGGCTAATTTGGAGAATTTTTTAAAATAAAATTTGGCTGGAAACCCTGTCAGGTCCTGGAGCTTTACCAGACTGGAGAGATTTCTTGGAGTTGAGCAGTTGAGGAGTTGGTTGTTCTAAGCTTTCAGTCAGTTCACACCTGAGTGTAGACGCGTCAAGGAAGCAGAATATTCCTACATCATCTGCTTTACTCTCTGAAGTGATTGGTAAAGTCTCTAAAACTCATCATCTCTCCAGGGCCTGTTCTGGTGCCAGACAATTTCTGAATTTGAGAGATTTGAAGTGACATTGTTTTCTGGCATAGTTTATGAGCTAATAGTTTATTAATTTTATCTTCTTGTTCATAATAGTTACTTGTAGATTTACTGAGTAGCTCTGTGACCTGGTCTGTCAATAGTGTGTCCAACTCAGATTTCAAGATTAAACGGTATTTATAAACAGCTGGTGATGGAGAGGTAGCATAGATGGCGTCTAATCGAGCAATCTGTTGTGCGTGTGTGCAAAGTCTCAGTCGTTGTTGGTGGCCGTGGTTGGTCGCATGCAGAGTCTGGTCCCTTGTCCGGGGAAACAAAAAGTGGGGGGAATGAAATGAAAAGTGTGTGTGTGTGTGGGGGGGGGGGGGCTATATGAACTCAATAGAACACGATAAAATGTACTGGGTCAAAATCATAGGTGCTATTGGGAGATGCTGCCCCACTCCATTTTTTTTTACCCATCTTTAATGCAGTCCTCAATCTTATTTAATCTAAGTTCATCATCCGGGTTGGCGGAGATATAAAGGTGTGTGTCCTGCACACAGCAGTGGGAGCTAATCTCATGTTTCTGGATAATCATCCTTAATGGTAGCATGTACAAAGTAAATAAAGGATGTCCTAAAAGAGAACCTTGTGGGACACTTTGGTGTATTTAACTTTGGTTGGTGCTGAGCATCCCCCAGTAACTCTTACAAACTGAAGGCAGTCAGTCAACTAAGATCTAAATGAGGACAAGGCTGTTCCAGTGACTCCGACCAGTTTTTTAGTCTGTCAAGTATAGAGAATGGTCACTGCCTCACTAAGGTCAAACCGAACCAGCAACAAGACAAATCCTTTGTCAGTGGACAGTAAAAGATCATGTACTATCTTTACTGATGCTGTTTCTGTGCTATGAAGAGGCCAGAAAAGCAGAATGGAATTTGTCATATATATTCTTATACGAACAGAACTGTTGAACTACGATTTTTCTAAAACCTTAGAAATAGGTCAGATTAGAAATAGGTAAACAATGTGAGAGCTGGTATGGTTCAAGATTAATTTTTCTTTTTAACAGAGGCTTAATAACCGCTAGTTTAATGATTTTTGGTGTACAATAAACATCCAAGGACACTCGCCAATTGTGAAAAACCATGAATTTGTGATGCAGTATAAATGCAGTTGAAGTTACTGTTTCAATATTTTCAGTGCAAAGTCAGAAAAGCACACACTGTGGCATAGATATAATGATCAGTGTCAGTCAGCTACTACTGTTTCTTCAACGATCATGCAATATATAACTAGCTTCATCACAAAAACTGTACATGCTAGGGAAAAACGTCACAGATTTGAAATCAGGATGGAAAACACTACAAAACCCACATAAACTTATTTTTGATGATTTTGACCTGTTGACCTGCGAAATGAATGCTATTTATTAAATGATATAGGATTTACACACTGTAAAAAAGATACACCACAATTAATCAAATTAAGGCAACAGATTACAATCAATATAATTAATTAAATATATACTGTAAACAGTAATCGGTCGTGGATTTGGTCTCACGTGGATTTTTTCTGAGAACAAAACGAATAATTTGTTGCAGAAGACAAGTGTAATATATTAATGGGATTACAGTGCTTCAATTTGGTTAATGCAAAGAAAGTTTACCTACACTGAATTCTTTGATGAGATGTTCCCATGTTTGCCAAGGTAATCTATAAGGTACCAAAGGTAAATAATGTAAATGCATAAAATTGTTTGTGTGCAAAAGATTATTTGTGTGCATTTCTAAAAATATTTTATTTTAAATTACAAGGCACTGCTTCACAATGTCTTCAAAGTGGACTAAAATATTTTCTTTAGAGGTATAGGCTATATGATATCAAGCAGAGGATTTTCAGGGGTAAATTATGGTAGGGTAGTGGTTGTTTTCCAACGTCTTGTGGCAAGGTGATAGCCTGCTGCATCCAAAACCTCGAGCACTAGATGACAGGAATTGATAGGAAATGCTTTTCAATTAATTTTGAATTAAAAACTGCTTAACTGCATTGGGTTGGATTCATAAACTTACATGAAGAAAATGTGTTTTACTTAACTAGAATAAGCGAATTTTATTCCACACATTTTATTTAATATTAATGTAAATATGTGCCACAAAATTTAGGACACATTGAATATACTTATTTGATTATTTTAAATCCCCATGGCCACTGAATCATTTCTACTGTGAGGTTCATCCGTCAGCGTCTCTTCTTCAGGAGTCATCATATTGTAGTGACCTGCCCATTAAAGCAGATACTGGACTATGGAGGGTTATGACATCTTGTGTTTCACTAAGACATGGACCTCGTACTGGACCAAGTGGTGACTCTGTCTCACTTTTTCTCTGTGTTTCTCATGGACAGGACAGCAGACTCAAACAAAACCAAAGACAGGGGAGTATGCTTCATGGTGAACACTAAGAAGTGCGAGGCAAAGAGTGTCTTTTTGACCTTTTTGCAGCCTTCGACACGGTTAACCATCAGATCCTCCTGGCTACTCCAGCCTTGGGATATCAGGCACAGCCTAGCAATGGTTTCAATGGTTCCAACCTTGATGACCAGAAGTCCTAGGTACCATGGCAAGGCTTCCAGTGTTCCCCGCAAAGATTGTCCACTTTTGTACCACAGTGCTCGGTCCTTGGACCACTTCTCTTTTCTCCATGTACTGGTTGTCTCTGGGATGTAACAGTCTCACTTTTATGCAGATGACACTCAACTAATTCTCTCTTTCCCCTCCAGTGATGATCAGGTCATCTCAGACTGCCTGGCTGACATCTCCTCTTGGATGGCGGCCCACCACCTCAAGCTGAATCCCAGCAAGACTGAGCCGCTTTTCATCGAAGGGAGTCCATCTGTCATTCCTGTCGCATGTTGACCAACTAGACAGGACATGCAGACACTTTCTGTACAACATCAGAAAATTCTGACCCTTTCTCACCCTTTCTCTCAGACTTTGGTCTCCATACTTACAAGCCACATATGATGAATCATTGGGTAGATGTGACGTATGTGCCCAAAATAATGTGAGAAAGGGGATCTCTTTTGTTGCAGGGCACATACTGGTGCTACATAGACAAGAAACATGGGAACTATGTGAGAATGCCGTTCATTGGCTACACCTCAGTTTTCAATACAATACTCCCCCATTGACTGTTCACCAAGCTGAGGTAACTGGGTCTGAATGACCACCTGGGTGCTCAACTTCCTCACAGGCAGACCACGGTGAGAGTTGGTGGCTGCATCTCGAGCATCCTCACCCTCAACACAGGAGCACCTCAAAGATGTGTCCTCAGCTTTATACCCTCTACACACATGACTGCGTGGCCCAGAGCTACAACTCAAGTTTGCAGACGACACCTTCATGCTCATCTTCAAGAACGATGCGATTGCTTACATAGAGGAGTTGGAGAACCTGACATTACGGTACCAGGAGAACTGCCTACAACTGAACATCAGCAAGACAAAGGAGATGGTGGTGGACTTCAGCAGGAGTCAGCAGCGGCCATATACCCCACTCAACAGCAAGGGGACTGTAGTGGAGAGAGTCAGCTGCTTCAAGTACCTAGGTGTACACATCTCCAAGGAACTAACATGGACTGCACACACCTGAAACAGCTGAGAAAATTCTCCTGTAATCCTAAAGACTTTTTACTCTGGTGCTGGAGAAAGTGTTTTGACATGGAATATCACCTCCTGGATTGGGAACAGCTGTGTCTAGGACTTCAGAGAGTGGTTCAGGCTGCAGAACACTTCCACAGATCAGTTCTGGACATCTACACCAGGAGATGTAGGACCAAAGCAATAAGGATCATTAGATAGTCATCCCATTCCAGTAACTGTGTGCTTCAGATGTACAGTAGCCAGGTGATGGAGCACCACATGTGCAGGCCGAACAGTAGGTCAACGCAAGAAAAGCGCCAGGACCTGACACCATCACCTGACAACTGCCCATCTTCAGTGAGTCTTTGGCTCAGACTGTGGTCCCAACTTGCTTCAAGAGGGTAATTTCACTCCTCATCTACATGCACTGTTTTTTGTTTCTCTATCTATGTATTTATTTTATTATACAGATTATTTTTTTTTATCTTATTTTATCTTTAATCTGTTTTTTAATACTATCTTTTTCCTATCTCTTGAAGCAATCTTAAGTCTAGTTTTTCTATTTTCAAAATGTTCACAGCCGTAGGTGTGATTGGGGTAGATTTCACTGCACGTTGTACTTGTATAACTGTGTATGTGACTCTTAAATATGTACAGACTGTCCCAGCATATCACCCACGTATCATTGCACCTAGCCCCTTCTTCTCCCCTGGCAGGTTGTGTGCTCATGAAAGAGTGGCCACATTTAGGCCTGACTTATGAATTGCTTTTTATCTGACACCTCACCTAAACTGTGGTTGTGAATATTTCCTATTGGAATTCCTGTAACCTTGCTCTCAGCCATCTTCGATGAATCAAACCATTTTTCAAGATGAGGTCAATTAATTCCCAAACATGTTGCATGAAGCAGTGCGAAAAGTATTGCACCACAAAGATTCATGTAAGATAATCTCAATTTGTTAATAATAAGAATATATTGTGCAATTTAATTTTTACAATTTTTAATGGTAAAAGAGCACTTATTTTTTATGTTCTTTACTAGAATCATATGCACTCTCTTTCTGTATTTTATGGTTTGGTATAACATTGCCCTAAACATTTAGTTTCACTATAACAGAAATGATGTTAATGTAGTAGAGAACGAAGTAAATACACAGTGATTTTTTTTGCATTAAACACAATGTATTATTATTAAAGTTGTATATGTAAAAGCTTAATGGTGTTATACATATTACACATTACAACAAGGTTTATTTCAAATACACCTGGGTGAGGTAAATGTACTGTGTTCAAGTGAATCTAACAATAATCTACTTAATTTATTAAAGGGTCTAAATTTCTTTTGAAACATGTATGATAATTTCAAAGAGCCTTAGAGGGTACTTTACCCATAAGGTGTTTCTTGGTGTTCTGCTCTGGTCTAAAAATAATTACAAAACACTTGGGAACAAAAATACAAATAATTAAACCAAAGCTCGAAGCCAATATTGCAAATATCTCCACAGCTACAGTGAACTTTCCTGGAGAACTGACATAAGCTGGGATAAAGGTGAACCAAACTGCACAGAATATGATCATGCTGAATGTGATGAATTTGGCTTCATTAAAGTTATCGGGCAGCTTCCGAGCCAGAAAAGCTAAAACAAAACATAAAACAGCCAAGATTCCAATATAACCCAGCACAGCCCAGAAACCTATTGTTGAACCTGACCCACATTCCAAGATAATCCTTTCCTTGTAGTGCTTAAAATTTTTTAAAGGTAAAGGAGGTGATATTGTTAGCCAAAGCACACAAATCAGGACCTGCATGAGAGTGAAGACAAGTACACTGAGTCTCTGCTGCAGAGGCCCAAACCATTTCATGACATTACTGCCTGGAAGTGTAGCCCTGAAGGCCATTAACACCACTATTGTTTTCCCCAGAACACAGGAGATGCAGAGGACGAAGGTGATCCCAAACGCTGTGTGGCGCAGCATACAGGACCACTCAGAGGGCCGACCAATGAAAGTAAGCGAGCAGAGGAAACACAGAGTCAGTGAGAAAAGCAGAAAGAAACTCAGCTCTGAGTTGTTGGCACGGACGATGGGAGAATTTCTGTGTTTGTAGAAGACAGCAGCTACACATAGAGCTATGGATGCACCAGTAAAAGAGAGCACTGTCAGGATGATGCTCAAAGTGTCTTCCCAGGACAGGAATTCAACGGGCTTGGGAAAGCAACTGTCCTGCTGGATATTAGGCCAGAACTCAAGGGGGCATTGCACACAGCCCAAAGAATCTAGAAATCAGAAAACATATTAAGAAACGTTATAAAAGTAGAGGTGGGCATAGATTATTTTTTTAAACACCGTTAACGCCGTTTGTAATCTTGGCGTTAACGCCATTAACGGCGCGAGATTCTCTCCTCCAACAACCGCCCCCACCCCAGGTTTAAAGACAAGTTTAAAACGTGCGTGACCCTGACAGGTTCCTGAAATATCAAGGTGAAATTCATCATAGCTGGCGGAGCATAGACCCAGCTTCCTCTGTCCGTGGGGGACATATTTTTTTTATCGCGCGATAAGAATCTCGCGCACTAAATAAAAGACAGAAAATACTAGTCTCCAGCAAGAGTTCCAATGCAAAAAACCTGTCTTGTTACTGATCTCTCCTTCTGCACATGGAATACAGTCGTAGCAGCAGACTGGTTTTCCTTTCTGTGCGGCCTTCCTGGTACCTGGAGGACAGCTCTCACTGCACACAGACTTTGGCACCTACAAAAAATTTTAAAAAATATTAGAAGAATACACTGCTGTGAAAACATGTATGTTTATCTTGTAAACATGGTTTTACCCTGTATTCTAGTCAGATTACTTTACATGTTTTACTGTACCTCTGTCTTTCCACCGACCCAGCTGATAGCTCTGTTCATACTGAACTCTTCACTTCTTGGTTTGGATGAGTCATAGATGCCCACTGTCACAAAATCCAAAGTACCATCGTTCTTAACTTGCCAGTTTATCAGCTCATAGATGGCTATGGGATCTCCACTGGAATCAAATGAGACCTGAAACCCATTTTTGGTTGTGAAGTTCACTTTTTTGAGCTGGTTGAGGATCTGTAGAGGTGTGCAATTAAAATAATAAAAATAATATCTGTCACTATTAATAGAACGGTCAACTTTTGATTTAAATGATTCCCATTTATTTTTTGTGACTAACATTTTTTAATATAGAATGCATATCATTTTACACTTACAGTTTAACATTTTTAACTAAACCAGGAACGACACAGTATATATCTCATGCCCGAAAAAAGAAGAAAATAAGGGGGGGTGCTTCCCATTTATGACGTTTCATTTTACAATCGAAAACAGCTATGTCTATAATTACATTTAATTATTATACTGACATATTAGTACATTCATGTGTGCACTACACTAAAAATATCCTGATAAGACAATAAGGCAAAACTGGACAGTTCGCAGTTTTGTACCTGCCATGGGGCGAAGTTAATGGTCTTGTCGCACTTCGTTTCATTACAGATGACACCATGGATGGCATGTGCTATAGCATATGTCGCTTTGTACACCATGTTAGTGATACGCAGCTGTGAAGTGTCTGTGTATGGGTTCTGCAGTGCGCTGATATCCTCGCTTCCATCACATTGTCGCGTGCCCCCTGAGGAGCCTGTCTGTCTTTTCAGGCTGCAGCTGAACGAGCTCTCCCAAAACTCCGTTAACAGGGGAGATTTCAGTGCTTGGGCTGGAGAGAGGTCTAGAAGAAACTCCCGGAGACCTGGGATGACTGACCGGGGGATGCCAAAACCTATTGCCCCGGAGCATATTTTGAAACTCAGAAATGTCGGATCGGTGATCCACGTTTCACTGCCTATCCACTGAAGGGGAGGCAGGGGTTGTTTTACAAGTTCCTCCAAGAGGGTTTTCATGTCTCCTGAAGTAAGGAATGCCACTATAACCCGGGCTGTCGATCTGCGGATGACGTTCACAAGTCTCTCCAGTTTACTGCGCGGTTGTGTCCTGTAGTAGGCCTCGGAGTACTCCACGCAGATCCCCTCCTCTTGCGCAGCTTTCAGAAACGACGCCATCCCGTAATTTCCATAGTCGGAGTCGCTGCGCACTGCCCCTATCCATGTCCAGCCGAAATGCTTGACCATTCGTGCCAGTGCGGCTGCTTGGTGGTGGTCACTCGGTATGGTCCTGAAGAAGGAAGGATACTCGCGCTTATCGCTCAGACACGCGCAGGTTGCGTAGTGGCTCACCTGTCATTCAGTTTTTAAAAAGTAAAAAAATAAATAAAAAAGAGCGGTTGTGTAATTTCAGTTTGGATTCCAGTTAAGCTGATATTTAAACGGGCATCGTATGACAGTTCAGATTCAAAAGACACATTAGCATACGTATTAAATATTGAATCAAAACTGAGCTATTTTCAATATTCACCTGTGGGATTCCAAAGAGACCCAGCACTCTGGCCATGCCAACTGACGGTGTGGAACCAGACTCGCCTACAAGAGCAATAACAGCGGCTGTAGCAAGTTCTGGACAGGTATCAGTGTCGTTGAAAACTGTCTGCACCCCATTCGCTAATTCAAATGCCACTTTTATGGCCATGGGCACGGCAGTGCAAGAGTCGTGTATTTGGTATCCTAGTGTGACTCCCGGTAGAAGATCTGTTCTTTTGTTTATCTCGCGGACAGTGAACTCCATGGCTCGGGCAAAGCGCAGCCCCCTGAAATTCATGCTGTTGAGAAATAGAAAAAAAAACCCCACAAACTCCAAATGTATGCTGTTTTACCATTTTTTTGTAATTCTGTATGTAACTAACACAATAAACACCATAGATTAGTAAAAGCATAACACACATGAAAATGATTAATTCACTGTAATTCCAGTGTCCTGCTGTACTGTTAACTCTACATTCACAAACAGACCTCCCAGAGCACTGTAGTTGTGGTGGCAGCTTGGTATAGGTGTTCTGGTCTGATCTCATGAAGTAATGCATAGAAAAAATGCCTCCGATTACAAAGTCTCCTTTTAAAGAAAGACTAGGAAGCTGAGGCACAGCCAAAATCCTGCATCTGACATGATCTGATTTATATGCTGCTGGGCTGAGCCCAGTTACCCACAGCATTGATAAAAATCTCGTCAAACTTAAACTGAACTGCATGGCATACTTTATGGCTTTCAGCCTTCTTAAGGCCAGGAGTGGATGCCTTTAAATAGGCTTTTTGTTATGTTGCTCTGCAAGTATCTGTGGGTGTGAATGTGGATACAGGAGGCGTGGTTCTGTTTTGAATGTTGTAATGATTGCCAGAGGTTAAATGGGCTTAAATGACTGAGCTGAATTCGCTGCAGGCCTCAACATGTCCAGTAAATATGCATCTGTAATGCACAACTATGTTTACTTAGTGTCAGCTTTTTATTACCTGGAAATATATGGGG
The DNA here is from genome assembly GCA_037974605.1 of Nannopetersius ansorgii. Taxonomy (NCBI): domain Eukaryota; kingdom Metazoa; phylum Chordata; class Actinopteri; order Characiformes; family Alestidae; genus Nannopetersius; species Nannopetersius ansorgii. Next base: position 16,876 of record JBBPDE010114119.1, read on the forward strand.
ACAGCACAGGAAAGCTACCAAAGACAAGGTAATCATTAACAGCCTTCAACACCCCACTAGCCTCATAAAAGCAAATATCTTGATTTTGGTTTCTCACTGAGACTGCTGTTGGTCTAGTGGTGAGCAGAGAATCTGTCAATAAATACACGCCCAAGTATGTTTATTATAATTTTTAATTTCTCCTTATAGTGGTATGGTAATGATTAACCAAAATAACTGCTTTCACCACAAAAGTAAAGCAACATGAGCACTGAAAGAGAACTTACTGCATACAGAGACTAAGGAGAGAACAAACATGTTTTAGCTGTGTTTTGAAAGCACTGCTGGACAGGCAATCTAGAACCACTTTTTATGTAATCATATTTCTTTTCGATACAAACATGAAAATATAAATTGCATTGTAAATAAATATGTTCTGGATCTGAATGTCTAGATGTTAGAATGAAATGAACCTCAATTTGATGTATAACATGAATGTTGAAGTACACAGGCTGCTTATTTAATGATTTCGCTAAAATGTGAACATAACAGGCTGTTTGGTCAAATTTACACAGAGATTGCATTTGACTAATTCACATTCATGATGCGGAAACACAGACACAAAGCATGTGTCTGGGGAAGCATGTGTATGTGTATGGGGAAAAACTGAAAGTTGTGCTTTCCTACATCATCAGAAATAGAACTCTACATTTTTATCACCATTGTACAGTGGTTTTAATTGTGCAACATAAGTGAACCTTAAAAGTAAATGACTTACGGAGGTTCCGGAGTGACACAATTGCCTAAGCCGTGGCCCTATCATTGGGAGATCGAGAGTTGGATCCTAGTGAGACTGAATAAATCCATTGCTGGAAATCCAAGAAAGCACTTTTGGATGGTTAGGAAAGCTTTCTGCTTCTCATATTACTCAAGCAGGTGCTAGACAGTAAACGCATTTGTTATAGGTAACATAACAGTATTAAAGCTGTAGGAGTTCTAACTAGTGGGTGGAATTGGACAGGACCCAAAAGGTATATTACATCATTGTCCCTGGAAAACAGTGAATCCATTTCAGTCCATTTATTTTAAAATACTAAGCCTAAAGTGAAGACAGGTTGTATGCAGCCAATGCAAATTAAAAAAATATATAACGACAATGGAAAATGTTGTACCTATTTGCTCCAAAAAGGTATAACGTTATCTTGAAGATGTTATTTTAGGGGTACTATGATAGAGGCATTTTAACATTTTTCTAAAAAGTGCCATACAGAATTTTTACATTAAGAAACTGACTTTACAAATAAGACACAAGTATATCAGTCAATAGGACTGAAGGTAAGAGCCAGAGCTGAAAAGACATTAGTATCTCACGGATGTGAAATGTCAGGAGCTTATATAACCCAATATAACTTTCCTTAAAATTATTTAAAATTTCCTAACCTAAGATTTCCTAACCTTTCAGATTCTCCCAGCTCACCATGGTTCCTGCTACCTGTTAATGGATCTCCAGTTTCCTGACAGACAGGAAGCAGCAAGTGAGGCTGGGGGAGATCATTTCTGAAACATAGTCCCTCGGTATTGGTGCCCCTCATGGATGTGTCCTCTCCCCACTACTCTCCAAGAACTTATCTGTTAAACTCCTGAAGCAAACCGTCAGGAAGTTGAGTGGCTGGTAGCCTACTCTATAGTGCCGTCAGCACAACCTGGAGCTGAACACGCTCAAGACTGTACAGATGATAGTGGCCTTCAGGAGACATCCCTTAACACAACTTCCCCTCACCATGTCAGACAGCCATGTCAGACAGCCTACTGTGGAGACCTTCATGTTTCTGGCTACCACCAGTTCCATCGGTGTACAATGTCACCGGCCCACTGATGAGAGACCTCTGGTCCGATAAACAGTAAGTTTCAGTATAGAGTTTGGAAAGCGCCTTCTCTGCACGGAGTGCGGCATGTTTAGTTCAGCCCGTTTACTTGTGTAAAGCAACACACACACACACACACACACACACACACACACACACACACACGAAGCAAGGAAAAGAAATGCCAACAAAATATGCTACTAACAAAGAAAGTTGAGTCTCTCCTGTAGGTCCTCTCCTGCAGTTCACAAAACAAAACAAGGAAAACTCAATCCAAAACCAACAAGGGAAATAAAGGGACAATTCAAAAGAGTGGTAAATCACAAAGAAAAATGGAATCCACAAAAACAAAATAGCAGAAAATAAAACAAAAAGCAAAGTAACAAGAGACAAAACAGCAACACTGAAGAACAGCCAGGGCGAGGCCTTTGAGCCAAGCTCGAACATTCCTGACTGCCTGACAACCAAACACACGATCAGAGCCACCAATTCAATTAAGGAGGCAGACGCGACCACGAGGAGAGGCGGTCCGCTATGTGTGTGCTTGCACGTACGAGTATGCGCATGTGCGCATAAAAAAATATTTTATATAATAAAAACGTGCTGGGTAATATCCCTGTAGAGCTAGCTCACTGCTCACATTAGCTTATCTGAATAAAGCCTGAAGTGTCCATACAAATGGTGTGATAAGACAAATAAACCACATGTCATCTTGCAAAGTTTCTCAAGTACAAAAACAGTGGGGGGAAATGCTCACGAGAACTGGTGCCTGCTCCGGTTCTTACCTTTTTTGTTTGGCTCATATGTACCTGATGGTGAGCCTGCTTGGTTTGTTCTTATGGATCTGAAGGACATCACGGGCCTCTGTACATAATGATGAGTCTTTAGCATTTCTTGAAAGTAAAATCCCGGAGCACAGGATGCGAGAGCTGTGCCCTGACATCTAGCGCTACCCACAGATTATTAGGTTGTTTGGCCCACTTGTCAGTCAGTGGACAATGTGATCTGAGGCCAAACGCAGCTTCAAGAAGGTCGTCAAACACACAAGTTGCTTGAAAAATGTGACCATCATCAAAACATCAGATGATTGCTTACCGTCTTAGCTCACCAAGTCTGAACAGGTGTTTAGGCAAAAGCACATCTTGCACAGTGTGTGCACAGGCATTTTACATGACAATGTGGAAAAGCTGTGTGGATGGTACCACAAGCATTATAGAGTCCTTGAACTCAGCCCAGCACCCACAAGAACATTCACTATTGTGACACTCGGTGAAACTCAATGATATTTACCCACTTGTTGACTACAAGATTGGATCCTCCTGTATGAGGACTTTGAAAAAGCATATTATGATAAAAGGTAGGCTTGCGGATTGTTGTATATTGTATATACCAGACTGTACCGTCATTCATGCAAGCGTGTTTTCCTTACGCAAAGTGGTTTCCCTTTGTATGAGCAAGGTAAATACAGTAATAATTGAATGTAATGTGGCGAGCTGGCAGGCAGGACTGAACTGTGTGGTAGATAAGGGGTTAATTTGGGGTTATGTCTGGGTTATTGTGTGTGATGTGTGTGGGGGTGAGCTGCATCATTCTGGCGGGAGACTGAGTGTTTGGGGAGGGGCCACGAGGGTGGGCTCCTCAGTCGGAGTTGGAACAGCATGGGAGCAGGGTGGGCTGTGTGCGCTGCTGCGCCTGTGTCTGTGTGGAGCTGTGTGGTTCTGTGTGGTGTGGAAATAAAGGCAAAGAAAATCAAGTTCCTTGCTTGTCACCTCCTTCCACTGCTCGTCACAGTAATTTACAACACACGAAAAAATAAAAAGTGACCTCGTTTTATTATTGCTTTTTGAGAAGCATGTGGAACAACATATTGTGACGAGCAGTAGAGACAGGGGACACCAGTAGAGACAGTCTAGAGACAGTAGAGACAGGGGAGGCGCAAAATCCATTTCTTTTTCTTTTA
>JBBPDE010114726.1:0-14279 GCA_037974605.1 Nannopetersius ansorgii
GAATTATGTCACTGTGACACTTGCTCCTGAAGTTCAAACACAACAAATAACAGATTTTTCAGGAACAGATTAATGAATATTGTGAATGCAGTAAAGATGCCCATACACAAAAACAGCAAGTCACTTGTTCCATTTGCTAGGCTGTGAGTAAGCTGTGTCTTTGGTACAGGTAATCGGTGCACATGCATCATTTAAATCCATATCACAGTCATCATTTAGAAAAGACTGGAACGTTTTCTAATTCCATCCAAGTCACCGTCATCACCAGAAAGGAAAATGTTACAATCCCAACAATGCACTGTCATCTCCACCATCAGCAAACCCACTAATGGACTATTGTAAAGTCATCAGCACCTGCTCATTTTGATCCATCTCGAAACATTTTTGGACACACTGAGAGTCTTTGGTCTACAAGAGTCTGGAGGCTTAATAAAGTCAAGACCTAAAACCACTCACCCACTGTTGATTGGGCATGGCCAGTGAGCTCAGCATATCTGCCATTGCGCCCAAAATCTGATCGGTGCGTCCTTGATTCTTTTGTAGAGCTTTCATTGCGCTCTGTTCTTTTCTGTCGTTCCCTCTGTTTTCCAATTATCCTTCTCTTTCCTGTGGCGCACCGTGGCCAAGCTTTGAGCCGCAGCCCAACTCCTGTTCGCCTGGCCCACTGGAACACTCCTGCGCATAAATAATTGATTGTGGAAGAGCAGAGGGCACTTTTGTCAGCACTGTCTGCTTTTCCCACACTGCTTTCCTCTTCTGCTGCTGGTTCCAAGAAGCCAAATGCACAGCACACTTCAGTCAGGCCTGGTCCCAAATCACTGCTGTTTTGTTAGTATGAGGTCACTGTGTGAAGCATCATGCATCATGCGCCAAAAATACCTTTAAAAAATTATTCTTCCAAAATCACTGCTATTTCACAACATAAGGTTACTTTCCAAAAAACACAAAAAAATGCGTAAATAACTCAAATCACTCATGTCCCTTAGAGTGAGGTCACTTCACGAAGGAGTGCACTATGCTTTAAAAAAAATTCTTCATGCATTCCTGTGTTGTTCCCCTGAGGCAAAGCCCTGTGTCCATCACAGCTTTGATGCAGGATCCTTTAAGGTTCCTTTTAAGGAACCTTTCTTGTAATGTGAAAACTGACCGTCTGACAGCTCTAAAGGCTCGGTTTCTCTGGCCGGTCATTGGCTGTGTGTGTTTTCCACCCCTTCACAATCCTCTCCTCCCTCTCTCCCCCATCCATCTTTCGTTCCTTAGGGCTCTCTTGCACAAGACGTTGAATCCTAGAGAAACTTTTTTCTATTTTTCTTCTTTTCCTCTTTCACTTCTTCTTGCTATCCCTTCTGCAATCATCTGCAGTGTTCTTCTCATGCTATCTTTCCACCTAGTCCCATTCAGTGCCACATGGTTTGTGTAAGCTCCCAAATAAGGCAGCTAAACTAAAGTCTGACAGCAGAGAACAGGGCACCCTCCGCTTACAGGAAAACTTTCAAGGGTTATAGACTGTGTCTACTGTGTCTGGTTTTAAACCTACCGTAAAAACTGCAGGCTGAATGCCTCACCCACCCTATTTAAAATAAAGGTAGATTTTTGAACGATGCTGTAATAGAACCACTTTAGATCTTTAAAGAACCTTTTTTTGTAAATGAGATGTGAAAAACCTTTTAATGCTATGAAAAATAAAAAATGGTTCTATTGGAACCGTTTCTTGGAAAGTTCTTTTGGAAATCTAAAGTGGTTCTTGTGTTTCATCGTGCAAAAAAACATATTTTTTTAGAGTGCATGCTCTGTAGCATCAAGTATCCAATGCGACGGCTGGAATGTACCTTGGTCTTCTATTGAGTATTGAAAGAAAGGACACTGGCCACCGAGTGGCCTGGCCCTTCCCAAGGTCAAAGCAATCATCACATAACACAAAGGCTCTAAACAAATTAATACTTTCGCTCAGAACTGTATGTCCATGTCAACCACCATTTAGCAACCTTACTTCTCTAAAGGGATGTTTATATGATCTTACACAATTTTCTGAACTTCTGTACGAAGCCACAGTTGTCTAAAGTTTGCTTGTTGTTGCACTGGAGTTACTCTAATGTAAGTCTAACTACAAGTCTACTACTCTAAGTCTAATGTAGTTAGCAAATAACAGGAATTTATACCTGACAAAATGAACATTGTGAAAAGTTCTCTAGTTTTACACTGTACCTGTGAGGCTGATATAGTAGTCTGTGTTACTCTACAATATTTTTTCTCAATATGCTTTAGCTACGTTAGCCTCATAGCACCAAAACTAAAAAAGTACATTTCAAACACCATTTATGTATGAATCAACTATATTTTGTAGAAATGCAATTTTCCTTTAAACTACTCATTTAAAGGTACAGAGCAAGCTTAAATGACTAGCTTTGTACATTTGCATCTATGTACAGTACATATTTACATGTGTGTTTCCTTGTGTTCTGGTATCTGCTTAGTCCCACTTAGATCTGTTATAAGGACTGAAAACAGTATTTCTGACCTTAATAGCAGTCAGTTCGTGGGTGGGCTTGACTGTATATACGTCCTTTCCTGTGCCAGATATATACATTCTACAGTCTGCTGCTCATTCCCTCCTCGCCTGGCCTAGAGACAGAACACACATCCAGAAAAATGTTGCTGTGATTACTTTCACTCTCTTCTGTGCCAGAACTTCACTCGGGATGGTCAAATTGGGTGTTGATTTTATTTTCCTGCAAATACATTCTCTTAAGATGATGCACAGTTTGTGTGTTCTCGGGAACACCACAAAGAAATGTGATTGCAAGAGGAGAAGGAACAAAAAAAAAAAAGAGTCTGAAAATAATCTGCTCCAGCCCCTCCAAGCTGTAATGGAGACGTGTTAAGATGGCTCATGGAAACTCTGCCAGGAGTCTAATAATAGCCCAGCACACGGCTGTGTTTAGAGCTGGTACTGTGTCTAAACTTAGAGTTCACCGGACCCTTTTTGTCCAGACCCCACTCAGCCAGATCACACTCCAGACCGCAGAGTCTGAGGCTGAGACATCAATGTTTCTTAACCCGCTATTGTCTGTGTTTGAATTTGTGTTCTCTGAGCATGCCTGACCACAAATCAGGTGAAAACAAATAACTGATTAAACCATTTAGATAAAAAAAAGTGGGTTTATTCCCTTATCATATTAAACAGAACTACTAATTGTGAATAAAAGTATGAAAATGTAAATGTGATAAACATGACAAAGGAGTCTACTTTGACTCTGCCTTAATACTGTTATTGTTAGTTGTTTTTCCAAGCCTTAACTATACTGTATCACTGTCATCAGACCACAAGTTCTATGACATACCTAAATATCTCATGACAAGTTTAGTTTAATGTTCTCATGTTGAGTTTAGTTAAGGGTTTAACAACATCCTTACTCAAGTGCCACCCTCTTTTTATTTAGTAAATCCCATTTACGTGCAAGCTGGTTAGTAAGGAGGATCCAAAAAGGTTCCTCGAGAAAATAATTGCTCTTTCTTCCCCTTGTTGACATTAATTAAGTGTGCAAAAACTTCAAAAGAAAAAAAAATACATAATGGGCAGCAGGAGTCTCCGGTCTTATCCACGAAGTCCTGTGGGGTCTGCAGGTTCTCTCTCCGACCAAGTGGAAGCGCATTTCATAAAACCAGGTACAATCAGCTGTAAGAGGACCGAGGCCAACTGAGTAAACAGAAACAAGTCTGTGTCTGCTGGAATGAAAATCGGCAGCCCTCTGTGGGCAAGATTGGTGACAGCTGATGACAAGATTACTTTAGGCTTCATCCTGCAAAAAAAAAACAACTACAATTACTATTATTTTCAGTTATAAAATTAGTTATATTATAATATTATTATAATCATGTTAAGTGTAATTGGGATAATTTAACTTCTTATGGTCTCTGAACAGACTTACTGTCCAGTTAACTCTAAATTGTAAGGCATCCAAGTAACTAGCTTTTTAAATTAAAGCACCTTTATAGTGTAGTCCTGTGAAAGGAAATGTGGTCTTGCATTTTATCTGAAACCTGAGCTTATTTTTAAGTTATTCATCTTAAGATTTATTATATTTACTGCCATAAATGATTCAGTTATCACTCTGGATTATGTATATTTATCCATATTTAAAACTACTATTTTGAAGCTAATATGTCAGTTAAGTATGACAGTGAGTGGCTGAACCATGGGCCTACATTCTCGGCTTATCGAATTGCTTGTAGGGTTTAGGTTGCTGGTAGTTTATCATGATCTTTTACATAATGGAATGACATTCCTTTAACATTATGTCAGTGTCTGAGCTCTTTTTCAGCCACTGTTAACTGGCTTTAGCTGCTAACTGTGTTTGAATGCCCCCTGCTGGCACAATAACTAAAACACTCGAAATAAAATCTTAATCGTTTTCCCGACTTCGGTAGAACATTTTTGTCTTTACTGACGCGAGTCACACCATTAGCTTATGATTAGGGGCTTCTTGAGCTGAATTCGGTGGGTCCACATATAAACCTGTGTGGGCAGGTGACCCACACGACTGCAGTCCATCATACTTATTATTTCTTGTTATAAATAGACAGACCGACAGGCAGACAATAAATAAGCAAATAGCAATACAAATGCAAAAATGTTTTTCCCCTTGTGCAATGTTATCTCTTTAGCCCAAAGTAAATGTACAAATGTATAGCAACAACTATAATATATAGTGACACATATAATGTTAATAAATAAATCATCATATCTGCCTAAACCTCCATCAAGTTAACAGATCTCCTAAATAGGCTTACATATGTGAATAAACACTTGTCTTTAAAATTAGCAAAAGTACATTGCATAGCTAGAAATGTCAACCAAATAAAAATCTTCGTGTATATTCAATCTATAACTTAAATACAATCTATTGTTAGCTATGTTCGGCGTGTTGATTTCTGCAGCACATAAAGGAAACTTAAAGTACTTTACCTAAATTTAAAAAATGATAATAAATAAATAAATAAAAGTCAAATTAAATAAAGAAATAAATCCTTTTAAAAAGTTTGAAAAAGTATTAAGTGTTTAAAGCCAAGAGAGAGTGATTATGTGTCAAAGGCATTAGAAGTGAACTGTCAAACTCTGGTCTCGTCAAATCTGGGACACATCTAAGCTCCTCTGGCAGCTGGTTCCAGTTTTGAGCAGGATAAGAGCTCAGCACCGCCTCAGTATGCTTGGCTATAATAATAGGCACCGCTAGCTGACTAGTCGCTAACCTGAGATGCCTGATAGATTTATATTATTTATATTTTGATTTAAAGGCGCTGAGTGATTCATAGACAGGTAGCAAGGCTTCCAAATCCATTATGTAAATAACCTAGTCTGGTATTCGCCTTGTAGCTCCAGTGTAGAACTAAAGAAAAACACTTTGTACACCAAACATGTCTTGGCTAATCAGATATTGGCTCATCATTAAGGGGAAAATTGTACTTTTAGCTCAGAAACAGCCTTTGCCATTTACCCTTCAAAATATTTGCACTATTCTATTGTTGAGATAAAAAGTTTGATGTGAAAAGGTTAATTGTAGAGACCCATACAGACACAGATGGTGGTCATAAGAACCAGGGGTCACAATGTCTATGATACAAACTAAATTGAACCTACATGTATTTACATATAATGTTGATTATGTTAAAATCTGAAAAACATTTTTCCATGGCTAATATTTTTCCGTCTCAGACGTCAGGTGTCTCATTCATAACCGCTTTATGAAATAACACAGCTTTTAGATACTTTAAACTCTTTATGTAGTTCCTATCACTATCACTGTAAGCAATTCTATCTCTGTATGTTTCTCTAAAAAGCAGTACTACATCACATCAAACCACCCTGGATGACTTTATCATTATGCAGAGCTGTTGAAATACAGCACTGGGAAAAATAAGAGACTGCTGCAAAAATGTTCAGTTTCTCAGATTTTATCTTTTATTTGTGGAAGTATTTGTTTTTGCCTGTTTTTAAGAAGTGCTGACAAAATTCCTCCTAATTTCCAAATAAAAATATTGTTCTTTAAAGCATACTTTTAAAGGAAATGACAAAATAACAAAATAAGTGAAATGATGCAGTGTTTACAGAACTTGAATAATTCAAAGAAAACAAATCTTTTGTTCACTCTGTAACAAAATGGCAATAATTACCTTTGACATACTTCTAGTAGTGTTTTGCCATCAACTGTCACGTTTCTCATGGGGAAAGAGGCGCAGGCATAGATTTCCATTTCTCCAGAAGGCTTTATTTTCAAAAGCAAACACAAAATGGCTCGATGGCCAAACCTCAAACCAATTATAAAGGCAGAGGAGGGGTGGAGGCGGGAAATGCAGACTTGGGGCCCAAGGTGATGGTGGCAGGGAGGTGGAGTCAAAAGCGGCCCATCTGCGGAGACAGAGGACGGAGCCTTAGTTCAGGGACAGAAACAGGGGCTAGGGCCTCCGCTTCTGGGACAGAAACAGGCGCTGCAGCTGGGAACCTTTACTGATTAGTCGGCCAGGGTAAACCCAAAGACTGGTGTCATAATATGAGTCCCTGTAGTTCAAGTAATGGCAGCCTCTAGTGGCTGCTGACTGGGGACATCACACCAACTGGTCACATTGCAAGTGTTACAGCAGTGTTTCTTTCACTTTTCCTCATTAAATAAGATTTGATCCAGGTGATCACATAATCAGTGCCTCATAAAGCATTTGGCTTGGAATGGTTGTCATACTCATAAAGATTCTGATTTTAAAATAAACTGCAGTGGTCTCTTATTTTTGTCAAAGCTGTAACTATATAATTCCCCTTTAAGTATGTTGAAACCCCTGCACACATTCTGTAGCCTTTAGAGGGCCTCTTTAAAATCTTCCCTCTTTTCTCTCACTCGCTGACATTGCAAGAGTTATGCTGTTAAACAGCCTCTCCATTACGTGCCAGGTCAGACAAACTTCCTCTTTCTCTCGGCCATTTCCTGAGGCTCTGCACTGCTACAGTACACTTTAGTCTCAGGTCATCTGTGGGAGAAAACTGTAGGAGCGCCCCTCTCTCTCTCCTCCTGCCCTCCTGAACATGGTCAGCCGGCCTGCTCAGCTCACCTCGCTTCTCTCAACATCATCTCCCAGGTTTGCTCAACCTTGGCTGTGCCTACACACACACACACACACACACACACACACACACACACACACACATGCACCCATGCAACTATTTTCAATGCAACCTTCAGCTGTCTCATCCTCTGATAAGGCTATATTCCCCAAGCTGCAGAATGTGTGCACATATCCAACACTGTATGTATGAAGTAAATTTACATTTACAGCATTTGGCATATGCTCTTATACAGAGCAAAGTACATCTGCCCCTCATACTAGTAAGACTAGACTTAAAATTAAAAGCTGCTAAAAGCCTAAGATTCTACCTGAGAAAATGTTAGTCCACCAGGAACCAATCAGATCACAGTACAGTTTATTTGTATATATCAACTGAAATCAGTTTCAGAATCAGCAATTTAAGTTTCTGTATTACTTTTTTCCTTCATGCTCCCCAAATGACTTTTCTGGATGTGTCAGCGTGGCTTACTGCAGGGTTCGAATTATAACAGAGGTCTTGGCGAGGTCCCCTGGTGGAAAGTCTGACTATGAGTCTAACTATGTATTGATGTATGCTTTTTTCGCCGGTTGATTTTTTGGTGTTTTACCCTGTATTTCTTACACAGGTATGACCAAGCAGAACTATCTTAACTTAATATACACATAATACATTACATATATACATGTAACACATATGTACATATATACATTACACTTAGGGCAACTACACATGTGATGCCTGTGTTGTTTTTGGATCTCACAGAAAAAAAATAGGAATAAATTAATTTGACATGGCCGTTTTATAGTCCTCCTTTATCCCAGCTAACTGGCGCTCTGTCCCCATGCTTTCAAGACAGATGGATGTAAATAACTTCTGCTCTGACTGAATGCCTGATGTTGGTGTAATTTTACAGCACTGAAAGGAAAAAAAATCAATAATTATGAGCCAGCTACCATCACCATGGGAGTTTTAATATTTGCATCAAACATTTCTGTATATTGACCGTACCTGGTCTGGTCTGCTCTGAGGGAAACACTGAGGAACTCTTACAATGACCTCTCAGAAAATTATCTGATCAAGAACATCACTACACTTTTAATATTCTGAAATGTGCCTAAAACATGTTAAAGGACATTCATTTTGATTTCAGCTGTAATAGAAAAAACCCTGAAAGCCTCTAGAGTTTGTATTGCTAATAAATAAATAAAAACTTCACAATAAAAATTATGATATACGTTTGACTGTTTGGTTGTTACAGTACATTTTGCCTACATCTCTAAGAATGTGAGATGCAGGCATCTCCATATTTGACATGAGTGATATGAGTCACATGCACAGTCTTGTTTACCTGGTGAACAGGTGGTGGCCGGCATTCTGCCAAACATTAAGTGACTGGGGCATCACAGGGACAGGATTTGGATAAAGACTGATGCTTAAGCTACATTTGAGTGGATGAAGTCTCATCATATTCAGTTACTTGGTCTATTCTTGGACTGGTTAGACTTGGCTATCTTGCACACAGGCTAAAAACAAATAGGCAAAGGTCCATCTATAGCACTATGTCAGTGTCTAATCGGTGGGACTTAATATGACCAGTACCATCAAACTGACTGATGTCTTTTCCTGCCTCAAAGCCTGTAAACTGTGCCTCTTTGTTTTGTTAATTGTGTAAACGGCACTTTAGGGGTCCTCCATTTATTAAGTAAAGTCTGTTCATGTTAAGTTGGCACATGTGCAATCAAACAAGTGTTATGGATAGGGTGATGCTGCAGTGAGTGTAGCAATAGTTTGTTTATGTCTTTAGACCAAGGCTTTTTACGGAAGCCTTGCTTTCCTTTCTCATGGTCCGCTGGGGAGGCAGATTCAATTACCATGTGTGACCAGGTCATCGGGGTCAACTTTTGCTATTCTCTACAGCTTTCTGAAGAACAAAAGGAGGAGGGAAAGAAAGAGAAAATAATGAAGATAGAGGAACTAAAAGACAGATATCAGGCAAGATGATGCAAAAAACACAAGAGGGGCTCTCTGACCAACGTTATCTGCGGAGCGGAAGCCTGTTGCTGTTTCTGCCATCTAATCCCCAAATCTCCTATAATCAGGATGAGCGGGAGCATGTTGCCTGACTTAAGAAAGCGTCTATGTAAAGATCTGGATGGGTTTCCCAGCCATTGGGTGGCCTGAGTGGCCAGACTGGGCATTAGGAGAAGGAGGCTCTAAGTTTCTCTCTATGGGAAAAGACAGTCTGAAGTAAGACTCTGCAACAGGAGGACACCGAAGACAACACCAGAGGGATGCTGTGACTACACAGAAGGAGAAGAAGGATTACACATTCCTCTAAAAAACATCATGGTGAGGCACAAGCGACATGTTTTGCCTGTTTGAGAAGATACAGTTTCAGGAGGGTTGGCAGTACACTGATCTGAGTGGGTTTGGCAGCGAAAAGCCAGAGTAGGGTTTATATCTATAAGAGCAGATTTTTATCAATATGACAAGTACTTTGTGCGCATTGCTGGGATTTATTCAGCACAATGTCTAGTTGTGGTATACTGCTGTAAACTGATGTCCAGTATTTACTTTAACACTTTTAAACTGATGCACTCAAACACTATAATGCATTTAATTACTAGCAAAGCACTAGAAAATACTGTTGGTTGAGCAATGCTGTGCTTTAGCAGCCAGTTGAACGATTTTGCTGCTGGCGCTGTGCTGTGGAGCTGAGAGAGCCAAAACAAGGACAGATTGTTTGTGTAGCTTCATTATTTTCCCATCCTCTCTCACTCCTTGCATTGCACTGTGGCCCTCTGTTGGCTTGCAATGGTTACAGTATGTTAGCAGCAAAAAGAGCTAAAAATAGCCTGTCCGTGAAGCATAATAGCTGATTTGTCTTGTAAGGACAAACAAGGAAATGCTGAACGCGCAAAGATGGTTTTCTGCTGGCAAGAAACTACTCCCCAACAATCCCCAACAATGTATGCATTGTTTTAGCAAGTCACTGCCACAGGGTTATACTGTGGTAAGAGATCTGATTGCATTAAACACATCAGCCTGATTTGTCTGAAGTAATGCAATTATAGTGAAATGCTAGATCATTGAATCAGCTTCAGGAATTAACAGCAATTTTCATTTAACTGGAAGATATCATAATTCACTCATAATTCACTCTTCTAGCAGACTAACGTTCTAATGTTCAGTGGACACAGTGTGTACTCAGTGTGGAAGGAAATGAGAGCCTCTGTTAAAGTTACTTTAATGCAATGTTTCCTTATTTAGCTTAACTCTTTACACCCTAACAGAAATATGGAAAACGCCCAGTGGATTTCACAAGACAAGAAGTTGCTAGTCAGTTTTACACTGATGTGTTGTGCCAGTGATGTGGAGTAATGACTGCACTGTGTGTGAAATGGTTAAATGATGAGTCAGCACGTTTTGTTTGTAAGCATTAGGGAAAAGCTTGAGTAACAGATGCTCTGATTTGACTTCACCTCATGTGCCAACCAGCAACACATGACCCGTCACAGGCTTTTGGGAGATTTACCTCTTGGTCCAACCCAGTTCTTCCAATGTTTGGGCCCTCATGTGCTCACTTTCATGTGCGCTAACCTTCTCTCTGGTAAAGAAGCCTGGTTTTCTGGAAAAAGAAAGTTCTCATTTAACTGTCATTTAGAAAACACAGTACTTTAAGGGACTATTTTATGTATTAAGAGAGGCATACATCTGTAGCATATTTCTCTTCATCATACCTAATATTGGTAAGAATTAGGATCTAATGGCCCCTGTACAAAAAAAAATACTTAATCACTAAAAAAATGAATAAAAAATGCTCTCAATGATTACAAAAAGTACAATTTGCTTGTTTGTATTGTTGATATGTCCATGTTGGTGTAATCGCTGTTTAAAAGTACATTGTAGCTACTCCTAAATGATGGTTATGAATTGTTTAATAGAACAGAAGAAGGTGTCTTGTCATCTTGATTATTATCCCCAACACACAAGCTCAGCTGTTTTACTGCTTTTATGCATATAGTTAATTAAAATAACAAAATCTAAAGCAGAAAAGCTATGAACATCATGTCAAGTGTCCTTTAAAAGCAGCCATTTCTTCCACCAAAATGTTTTTTTTTGCATTATAGATAGAGTTGTGAAGCTGTCACAACATGTAGTTTTGTTCCAGACAGTCCGTAAAGCATTTCACGTGACAAAAGTGAAACATTATCTTATAGGTATTATCAATTCAGTTCATTTTCATTAAAGTAAATGTTGGTACAGCACAGCCAATGCTCAGGAGAGTGATACAGGTATTGTGAAAAAACCTTTTAACAATAAAGATGTTAGAGGGCTTGGTTTCCACAGCCCCGCCTCCACTATGGGTTCTAGACCAGGGGTCTCCAACATTTTTACCTCTGAGAGCTGCCTTTACAAAATGAAATTGGCCAAGAGCTACTCATTTTTGTAACGTTTATTCTCATAGTTTATTTCAACCCAAACAAACTGAATAAGCTTATTTGCCTGAACATTAATTATTTGTTGGCCTCCACAACTCACATTTTGTATTAAAACACAAAAAATATCTCTGTTGCTGCATTGGCCTTCTTCGTAGGTTTGGTGAACAGAGACTGTTGTCTTTGAAGCGTAGCTTTCAGCTCCTTTATCTTCTCCTTTCGTAGATTGCTACCTTCAAGTCCCATGAAAAGTTGTTGTGGACCTTCGTGAAATGGCGCTCCACGTTACATCTTTTACTGACTGACACGCTTGCACCACAGATCAGAAGTACACACTTGTCATTTACATTTGTGAAATGAAAATAATAAGATTTCAGCCTCTTATTTGTATGGCTACCTGCCGCTGTCATGGGTGCTGCCCATCTCACATCATCTGAATCCAAATCTGAATCTGAATCAAATTTAATAATCAAATCAAATTAAATAATCAAATTTGACTGGTCAATTTTTCAAATGTATGAAGATTCGTTAACCCTTCGGCCAGCTACTTGGAGAGGGGTTGCGAGCTATTGGTAGCTCGCAAGCGACGTGTTGGAGACCCCTGTTCCAGACAAATGAACTTCAAATGTGCTGCAAGTAGTAATGTGACACCTCAATAATGATTTGACTTCTACTAGCTGTAACCTGTGGTTCCCACTAAACACCTACTTTCGGCAAACCCTGTGCTCCTGATCAGTGTCCCCAAACACTATTGAGACACTTTGGCCATTTAACCATTAGTAAACTTTGGTAGCCTTTGATCACTGGAAGTTCTTTATGCTATTTGAGGAAATGTTTAACACAATTATATTTGTTTCCCCGAAAACAAACACCTTTAGCATCCGATTGATGGTAAACCCTTTGTGTGGGTTTACAAAGGAATTCCAAGTAGACTGCACTTAAGGTACCCCCGTTGAAAAGGGGTTGTTTAGGGAAGGAACTGGTTATATATAGAACTGTCCAAAACATCCAACGAGTCAAAGATCCTTTAAAGCACACAGCTGGAAATGATGTAAGAAGCTGTTTTTCTAACAATGTCCACTGATGGGATCAAATTGTACAAAGACATCTTACAATTATGATCCAACATTTTGGACTGAAGGAATACACTGTTCCTTTTAAAATTAATGCCACAATCAATTCGTTTTAAGTATTTCACCAATCTCCAAAATCCAAAATCCTTTTTGAGTGCACTGTATACCTCACAGTGTTTTTAGTTTTAGCATCTCTCAGCCTGTTACAGCAGCACGTGGCACGTTGCACAATGCAGCTTCAGCAGATTAGTACCTGTCAATCACAGCTATGCTCACTCCACTCTGAGGCTATTCATCCTATTTTAGGCTCATTGCATTAAGACCTTGTGTGATCTCCTACATCAAGAGTGTTCCAAGTTTAACCCCTGCAATTCTGAAGACCTGTCAGCACTTCTGTTTACATAATACTTATACTCGCTGTGTTCATTTAATAAAGTTAATTCAGAACGTATGTGCACATTTTAATCAAGTGAAGTCAACTCATTATTTATTTTAAGTGAATTAACACCACAAGGCTCATATTGATATGATCAGTGCAGACTGACTGACAATTTACCCCTTTTGAAATCATCACAGGGGCCAAGGCAGACAGAGGCTGGAATACAATAGGTGATGGAGAATCTCCCTGGTGTGTGATCTCTGGCTCGTGGGAGCCAGATGGCTAAGGTTAAACTCAGCGAGGAGGAGGACTCCATTCTGGGCCATGGTCCAGAAGATGATGATTCTGAGTGTTCTCCTGGACATGACTCTGACTCCGGGAGTCTACTCTCAGACGATTCGGTCCTCCCTGATTATGAGCGGGAGGACAAAGCAGAGGGGACGGCTAACACCCTTTACCAGGCCTGTGCCAAGAATCAGGCCTCATCCCTCCGCAGAGTGCTGGAGAGGGGCGTCACAGAGGAGGAAGTCATGGAACTAGATATTAATGGCAGGGTAGGTGTCCAGTTATCCAATGTGTTTCCACCAGGGGGCTGGAATAATTATAGCATTTGTTTATAACTTGTTTCGCCCCCCCTCAATTTGCCCCTTTTGGACAATAGTCGAGACCTATACAACAGCGAGCCCCCCGTCCCACTTTTTCCCTCTCAGACTATCACCCCCCACCACCCATACACACACCCTTGCCCCACCCTGGACAACAGCTGAGACAACAGCCCCCCCACATTAAAAATGCTTTCGGAGCCCATGGTTTTCACACAATATTGTACGCATACTCACTGCCTCACTGCAGTCCAGTCATCTTTGTAATTTTAATAACAAATATATCAACAATATCTCAGTTAAAGACCTGCACTTGCCTCAAAGATAATAAAAGGCTCTGGCAGCATGATATCATGTCAGAAATGATTTTCCTCTGCTTCTTGGCAGAATGGTCTGATGCTGGCCATTTCCAAAGGATTCGTAGATATTGTGTATGGGCTGAACAAGTGCCCATATTTGGATATAAACCACCAAGATAATGATGGCAACACAGCACTCATGATTGCAGCACAAGCTGGTAAGTGGATTTAGATTTCTTATTGTTTGTTTCCAGTAAACTATTTTTTAACTGTTATTTAGTCATTTATGTGGGCGGTAAAAGTTTCCTTGTTTGAAAACACAGCAATATTATAATAATGCAAATTTTAAAAAGGAGAATACACTCATACACTCAGCACTGTTTTGATGAGTGTA
>JBBPDE010115025.1:0-14944 GCA_037974605.1 Nannopetersius ansorgii
TGTCATTGCCAACAAAGGGTATATAACAAAGTATTGAGATGAACTTTTGTTATTGACCAAATACTTATTTTCCACCACAATTTGCAAATAATTTCTTTAAAAATCAGACAATGTGATTTTCTGGATTTTTTTTTCTCATTTTGTCTCTCATAGTTGAGGTAAACCTATAGTGAAAATTACAGGCCTCTCTCATCTTTGTAAGTTGGAGAACTTGCACAATTGGTGGCTGACTAAATACTTTTTTGCCCCACTGTATGCCACAGGGACGCTTGTCTGACTTCACACTGAAAATATTGAAACAGTTACTCGATTGGTGCTTGCAGTTTAATAAAAAATGCATGCAATTCTGAAATCCGCATAAAAACTGGTTTAGGAATTGAGTGTGTTGTGGTTTCTGATGACAAAAAAATTGTTGACCTGTGTAATCAAACGCCTGTTCTTCATTTTAGGACTCATTAAAGAGATTAATATATTCCTTGTCATTTGGCATTGTGCTTTATGAGGTAGTGTTTCCTGTTTTTTTCTTCTTATTTACAGTCATTGTTTCTTTGGTTTGTTAGGGTTTACCAGTGTTACCAATACTATGTACAGTAAAGCTGATTACTGTATTTGTTGAAACATGTTACACACAGCCTGTTTTGCATGAGAGAGTAACAAAAGCTGCAATACAAATTAAAATGTGAACTTTGAGCTATGCTTTTAGCATCTAATTCAGGCAACTTCCTTTTAACCCATGCACATTCAAAAATGGGGAATTACCAATGGTCCTACTATAAACTGTTACGAGCTCAGAAATTTGTTCTCACTATAATTTTAAACAATGAATGTATTCATTATCATAATCATATTAAAAATAATATTTGAGTTGGGAAGAGGCACTGTTAGAGGTTAATAGATGGCATGGAACTGTAAGTACAGGCAAACCTTTGGGTTCTTCATCACTGAGCTAGGGCATTCACAATAAGGAATGCGAATGTCCATTTTTTACTTACACGTGAAATCTAGAATCAGAATCAGAGAACTTTATTTATCCCGGAGGAAATTGTTCTACCGCAATTAAATTCAAACAGGCTGTCCACGATTTTATGTGCCGTCCTCGCAAGGATTTGCCACCTTTCACACTTAATGGACATCTGTGTTAACTATGTCTATGGCCATTTAAAGTGCAAACTTTCTTCACAAACTTGCACCACATGTGAATAAGTAAGAAGATTCAGTACTCAAAACTGTCAGGAGGCACCTAGTAACTTAGATTATGTTAATTCTGTGATGCTTTTGGCATTTGGGTGAATGTTGCACAAAAGTCAACTGATATCACTTTCATACATAATCAGTCTTCCATGACAGGATATGTTTTTTCCTATTCATAGTAACTGTGACAACTTGCCTATAATAAGCTGTGGATTTCTTCTGCAGCAGTTATCTGTCACTGTGGGTTCCTGATCAAATATCAGACTGTAATGGAATATTTAAACACTCTTGCACACAGATAGATTTGGTTCTGCGACTCTGTTTGCATCTCATTTGGACGTTGGAGTAGTTCTGCATTCCAGTCAGCAAGTGTTTCTTTTGACAGCTTCAGTTGAGAATATATTCAGAGCAAATCAAGTCACATGTCCATTCAGGCTCAGAGAGCGATCATTTCCATTTGCCTCATCATCCGCTGAGTTTTAATGAGGCTTCAAAGCACTTTTAGTGTCTGAAAGGCTTCGGAAGCAACTGAAGATCCTGCAGTGTGACTCTGTCTGTAAGACAAAGCCACTGATGAAAGATCTTCATGAAGTGCTGCTGCTGAAGGACATTTTTAAGTGGAACATTGATGTTCATACCATGTACAACCTGTTGCATCATATCCTCGGGCCCTTTATAGCTGTCAGAGGCTAGAAACAGAAACAGACAATCACTGAATTTCAACAGTATAAAAAAAAGGGAGAGCAAAAAGGCAGACAACAAAGATGCAAAGTTGTTTAGAAGCAGTGAATATAGTTAACGAAATCCCAGCTTTCTTGAAGTAATATGCATGTGTTGCTTGTTTTTGATTGTTTTATTAATTTGTGTCTATGTAAAATGCATCATGGTACTCAGACTGACCCACCCAGTGGTGTTTTTCTTCCTTCACTTTGTTGGGAAGGTTACATGAGCAGCAGCAATTAGTTCCCCATACTTTGATCAGGAACCCAAAATTACCTGACCGGCCCAAATTTACCATTGGCCCACCGGGCAAATGCCCGATGGCCAGTCCAGCCCTGCTGTCCTTCCTTTCTTCTGCAATCATAACCAGACTGGTTCACTTTGTTCTCTTCCTTTTATTTCCTTTCATTCTATTATTTTATGTTTCTCTTTGATTGTGGGAGAGGGTCAGTAGGAGCCTCAGGTAGAGAAAGGCTCAAGGGTAACTAGAGATATTATATTTGCAGTGTGTAATATTATACAGAGTATGTTACATCACACAGAAAAGAAGTGTATCCATCTAATCTATTCACATTATGCAGTTTGA
The DNA here is from genome assembly GCA_037974605.1 of Nannopetersius ansorgii. Taxonomy (NCBI): domain Eukaryota; kingdom Metazoa; phylum Chordata; class Actinopteri; order Characiformes; family Alestidae; genus Nannopetersius; species Nannopetersius ansorgii. The sequence goes on from JBBPDE010115025.1 coordinate 2,498, forward strand.
TGGGGAAACTATGTCTTATATCAGACTTCTGAAGATCTTTTTTCAACATCTTAAAAACGGTCTCAGATGAATAAGACTCTGGTTCTTGCCCCCAGGAATGTAGTGTGGCTCAATGCTGTGCTACAGGATAGACGCACAACAGAGAATTAACTTTTGCGGTCAAGAATCTGACCATAGCAAACTTTTGGTCCGCTGCTCTGCTTTGGGCAACTAGAAAATCCTGCTTTTGTCAAGAACTCTGTAGAAACCTCCCCTATTGGTCCATAAGAACAGAACAACTTCAGTCTCTTTGGACACCCCTTGGAGGCCTCCCATAATCTCCTGTACTGCATAATCTCCTCCATCCAAAATTCACACAAGCAAACTAGCACTGTTCATTTCATGCCATTTAGTAAATCAGTGAATGTCCGCAGTGAAGGTTAGTTGTGCATAATGAAACCCTAACCTGGAAGACAATGAACGGTATGTGTTTTAGAATGATGTATGGCTCATTTTAAAAATGCGACACAATTAAATATTTTGATATTTGTATTACACATGTGCTTTGGAAATATCTGCCAGTCAGCTATAGCATTAAAACTAATTGATTAATATTGTAAAGTAAGTTGTGAGGTAGGCGCTCTATGCATCCCAAAGATGTTTGGTCAGACTAAGATCTGGAAAATGTGGACGTCTTTGTACCTCTCGTCACTCCTCAACAACATTTGCACTACTACAAAATGCATGATCATACAGAAGGAGAACACTGCCATTAGAGAACACTGTTGCCATGAAAGGGTGTACTTAGTCTGCAGGAATGTTTCCATCACACAAACTGTTGCTGCGTAATACAGCACAGTACAGAAGAAGCACTGAGAGGAATCAAGGTTCGGAAAATCATCCTAAGAGCGTGAGGAAGGAAAAGTTAGAAGAACCCAGACAGGGAGAATCCATCCTCCTCTGGGCTACAGGAGACAGTGCAGTTAGGATACAAGAGCAGCAAGTGTAGGCACTAAGCTGATACAAAGAAGAGATTTATACAGGTCACATGCTTTGATAGTGTATCCCACAGCATAATCTAATGTGATTAGACGTGCACAGTGATGTATATTTATATACACCAGCCACGAGAAGAAATGTCGAACACCCTCTATTCAGCAGAAACCCTATAATCTGTACTGTAGGTTCATGGTGCATTAGTTTTATGTGAATGCTGCTCTGTTCAGGATGCTGCGGCTGCTGCCACTATTCATCGCATGTATGGAGGTTTCAGAACCTGTTATCTTCAGAAACCTGCCTTTAATGTTTGGTTCTATTCATTTTTTGTCATTTCACTCTTAGTCTTTCCGGTGTGTCTGATTCCGTTTGTGCTTCATGTAAAATTGACATACCTTGACGAGAATGATGTCCTTTTTCTCTGGCATATAAAATGCATGAGTCATTTTCTTACATCTAGGTCTGTAATGACAGTAATACATCAGAATAATGAATGTAGTAGATGAGCAATATTATAGCTGTTCCTATCACAGCACAGTGTAGGAAGTTCTTAATACTGCCCAAGGACTGCTCTCAGATGACTCGTGAATGCTGATGCACAAATGTGATAAATCGCGCATGGCTGATTTCTACTGATAGCCAAACTCTCTCCTGAGGTCATTTGAATAATCATAATTCAAACATACTGGCGTTAACACTTCAACCATGGGGGACAGTAAAATGCTTTGTTTCCAGAAGACATGGCACCACATATCTTGCAGATTTTTCCTTCAAGGCACACAAATGCAGATGTTCTTTCAGAGAGGGTTACTTGATCTGGCAGGAATCAGGATATTTAAACTTCTGCCACAGAGGAAGAAAGGTGTTTGCGATGGAAAGTCATATAGCATGTCCTGCAAAGCAGTGTCTGGGGTAAGTCAGACTTCAGGAAAGACATAAGAACTTCAAACTAGGTAACAAAAGCTGCCTAATTAAAGCTTTTGATCAGCTTTACTTGGCATTCTGTCCATTTCATCAGAACGGGACTGTTTGATTTTGTCCTTTCCATCAACCAAGCATTAAATAAGCATTAATATTGTGTTGGTATGAATCTCAAAAAAAAGTCCCTAGATCTCATTAAAAAGGGTCTGATGTACCTCAACTACTAGCAGTTCTCTTTTTAAGATTAAGCTATTTTTTTTATTTGTGGTGTCCTCAGTCAGCGTCCGCCATCACTTGAACGATTGGGACTTTGAGTTTGACATGGGTGTGTGGGTGTTGCCCTGGTTGGCTTATTAGTAAGAGTTACCAGCCAGCTAGGGATTTAGTAATAAGGGTAAAGGTGTTGCCTTTGGTTGAGGTGTGTGCACATATTGTATAAAGAGTGTAGTTCTTGTTTTGGTTGTTTGTCCATCACCACCTGGGTTTGTACTGGTTACATATATTTGTCGCTTTTTCGTCTTTTGGCCACTGTGCAGCTTTGTGTTTGTGTTCTGTTAATAAATCGGCAGCTACACTCACTCCTTCCCGTAGTACGACCCAATCGTGACACCTTTTTGGTTCTTTTTCATGAGTTTAAATGAGATGTGAGTGTAAAGAACCATTTATAAATCTAAAAAAAACCTTAACACAATGTAAAACTTAAGCCATCTTCCAGGCAGGGCCAGCCTATCCATATTAGCAAAGTGGGCAATCATCCAGGGCAGCACTTGAGGAAGGGTAGCAATGGCATCCCACCCTGCCCGACTCAACAGAAAATTCTGTCACAACCCTGTAACCCTTTCCCCAAGTCATCAACCTGCAGTTCAAAAATGGAAGGTAGAACAGAAAGATAACACTCTACCAAGACTAGCAAAATGATGTGTGCATTTTCACGAACATTTGTATTTAGTGGAAGGTTTTTAGACCTTGGGAAGGTTTTTGATACTAATAGACAGCATGTATAAAGTGATTCCTTTAAGAACCACCCATAGAAAGATTCTGGAACCAAAATTGGTTATTTTCTGGCATAATGATGAATTACAAATGAATGCAACGATAAATGACAAATCAAGTAATGGAATAATGCCATCTATACATGATCCTGACTTGTATAGAGGGACGTTTTCACTGGGCATCTGGAGGATGTCTTAGAACACAAATAGATGCTCTCTCCCTGGTCCCATTCTTGGCCAAGCTTCTGACGTTCGACTGCCTGCTCATGATTCTATTCCTTTTTCTTGGACTGAGGCTTTTTTCTGAAGGTTTTGGATCAACATGTTGGTCTGTCATGCCGGTGCATTTACGATATTGGGTATCAAACATGAAAGTTACACATGAAACATGAAAAGGATATGTAGGGTTGCTGAGATACGTGCCAGTCTTTCCACTTGTTCCTTGTTCACTGCGTTTCCTGTCGTTCAAGGCTTTTCCATTTCCTGTTACTTCTGAAATCAAATGGCTCAGAACGTAGTCAGCTTTACCTCTCATCGGGTAGACAACAATTTATAATAACTCTACTATTGAGAAAATGATAATTATAAACTCTTTTAACAAATTGCTATAACTTCCAATGACCTCCACATCAGGATCATATTTTAATAACTCCTCAAATACAATATTTTACTGTTAACCCTTTGACAGTTTTTAGTCAGTCTTTAGCATCTAGACATGCAGTTTATACAATGCTAGGAAGTGGCTATAAGGGTTCAGAACAAAAAATTGCACTTGACTTGGCTACATTTTGAGTTAAGAGTTGCGGACTGGTATTGGTCAGTGAGTCATTTGGCACCGTACAGAAAGATATTGAATTGATTATCAGAGTTCGAAAGATCTTTTATTTGAAAAACAATGCTCATCTCGCTCACGTGAGATGGTACAAAACAAACACACTATGTAACTATACTGGTCTGTGAAAATATTGTTTTATAAGAAACTGGTCTGTGACGCAAAAAAAGTTGGAAAAGGGTTAAAAAGAAATCTTGACCTCCACAGGAGGGCGGTTATCGATGGACTCCTGGATTAAGCAACAGTGTGGACCTTGGATTGAGCTGCAGTGAATGGAGGTTTTAGCCAGGCACCAGCTGTCTCTTCTGTAGCCATCAATTTAAATGGAGTATTGACAGTTCTTGGAAAAGATTGAGTTGAGGATCTTAGCAGTTCATTTTTTTTGGCAGTCTTGACAGCTAATCAATCACAGCTGTTATGATGACATGTGAATTACAAACAACAGACTTGTGGATGTGACATTTTTCCCTGCAGGAATCTAATCACTAAAGATGGCTCTCAATGTGTAGATTAAACAAATATGCCAATGCTATTAACAGGTGAATGGAAGCCAGTAGCCAGCTATTAGCGTAATGTAAGTTGCAGTAGTGAAGCATGCCTGTCTTTATTTCAGGTCATGCATTAAAAAATCTCAGACACAAAAAAATGATCACGCTAATAATGCACAGCACCCCTATGGGTTATAGTTAACTAACCGAGCTTACTTTACATTGAGCACACATCTGAAACGATGAGTTTGTATAGATATTTTACATAAAAATTTTAGCTTGTGGAAAAGAGGACACCTGTTTGTGTTGTGTCAGCACGTGTATATTTTGTAAATCATCAGTGAATTTACAACAACGTTTAGGCATTTTGGACTGCAGATTGTGTGTCATGTGCTTCTTTTAACCAAGGAAATTGTTGGCAGTGACTGGTGCTACTTGCAATGCTACCCAATTAATTCTGTTTAAGGTTAACGCGAACTACTAATGGCGTCAGGCTGAGAATGTGCAGGGAGATATCAGGGAGATATTGGAAGCCCAAAACTGCTACCTCACTCAACAACACCCCCCCCAAACCTCCATCGCTCACTTATCTCTCGGATCCATGAGCACGAGTGGAAGTGAATAGGCGTGTAGGATAGTAACTAGTTTATGAGAGATGCCCATGATGTGACAAATGTTTAGGCAGCTCAAAATCCCAGACAATTTTAAAACCCCTGCCGGACGCAATTTCCAGGTTTCAAAAAGATGATGTCCGGTCACCAAAAATTATTCCAACATTTCAATCACATGTAGGTGGTTTAGGACACAGCATGACTTACTGTGGGCTTGAAGGTCTCGGGCTTTTCCCATTGGTCATTTGCATAATCCTAATAGATGACATTCTTTTTTGCAGTGTAGTTATCTGCTTAGTTGCTTGTTTTAAAACAACTGACTATGATTAAGGGCTGCTGGCTATGCTGATTTTGTCTATTTTTTTTTATTATTACTTGGATTAGAAAGTGAATTAATAACACCCTTGAGGTGCTCTAGAGAGATTAAATGGCCTATTTTCTGGTTCAGGAAATGTGAGATAAATTAAGTTGTATAATATCAAAGCTTTTAGGGTAGAAAGTATTATATCTGCATGGTGAACTTGGAATTTGTTGCAAAGGGGTAAAACCAGAGTCTCCAAGAATTGACACGCCTGGATGAGTTTTACGTTCAGTGTGAAAAGAGAAAGGAACTGAGTGAAGCAATTCCCTTCAGTGCAAAGCAAAACCAGCGGCTAGGCTCGTAAACTTATTGCTATGACATGTAGGATTAGAATGTGTGAGAGAGGGAGGTAGCAGTGCGGCTAATGAAGTAGTCTGGCACAGGTAAGCAGCAGCATGAATAAATCAATTGAACACAGCGGATCTACTCGAATGGAAGTGAGCTGCACCAGTGAAAAAACATCTCACCATGTTCTACTTCCTCAATCTGTGGTCAAAGGTTTTATAACAAGCACATATTTTAAAGGTTAAGAGGCTAAAAGGCTGATCATGAATTATAAAGTTTTGGAAATACTGTTGAAGTTAGGAACCGTGACTCTCAGGAGTGTGCATTAATATAATGGTCTGTCAGGGAGTCCCGTTATTTGTCATCTTCTTCTTCCTTTCCTAATCTTCTTCTTGTTCTTTTTTGTTGTTGATGTTGTTGTTATTTTTCTTCTTCTTCTTCTTCTTCTTCTTCTTCTTCTTTTCCTTTTTTCCTGTTTTCTTTATCCCTTTTCAGTTTGTTCTGTCCTTTTTTTCTTTTTCTACTTCTAATCTTCCTTCTTCTTCTTCTTCTTCTTCTTCTTCTTCTTCTTCTTCTTCTTCTTCTTCTTCTTCTTCTTCTTCTTCTTCTTCTTTAACCCTTCATTCTAATTCATTTTATTACTTTCCATGTTTTCCTTATTTTTTCTTTATTTACTTCTAATTTGTCTTTTCATCATTTTTCTTTTTTATTCTTCTTTTCTTTTTGTCTCCCCATTTTTCTTTTTAATTTAATTTGTCTTTTCTTCATCCTCATCTTCTGCTACTTGTTCTTCCTCTCCTTCATCTCATACATACTCAGACTCATACTTCATCTCTTCATTCTTTTCTCTTTATTTTATTCTCTTCTTTGTTTACTAATATGCCTATAAAGGGACACAGAATCATTTTTGCTACCGATTGATGATTTAAAGGCTGAGGTGTCTTGAGTAAAGGCTGTAACAGTAGGGGAAATGTGAGGCATGGATGGCTTGCATCTATGCCATGTAGGAATGGAAACTAGGGAGACATCAGGATCATACACAAGAAAGTTGGGAGGCAAATTCCATTACTATAATTTTTTCGATGAAAGATAAATGCGTAATGATGGAACCCTGCTGATTTGCCACTTTATTACAAAGACCTGGTATATAGAGTAAGTGTGTTTTATTTTTTTAAACTGACTGCTGCCCATGTGGTGCTGTAGGAGTTTTTTATCTGTCCAGAACTGTACAGTAAGTGCCCGGTCTCACGAGTTCACGTGCAGCCATCGCGAAATACAGTTTAATCAAAATACGTGCTGCAATCATGATTTAGGGGTTTTTTTTAATGCTAGGACAACGCTTCACTTTTTTGTGCAAGGACAACGCCTCACTACACTATGTATTTTAATGCACAGTGTGTAACACCTCCAGTATCAGCGGTAACTGGTGACTGAGAAGAAAAATAATGAGTGGATTCCTTATCGTTTTTGTTTGCAAAGTGGTTAAAACAGGTTGAAATGCTGTGAGAATAACCCTAATCCTAACCGTAACCTTAACAGTAACCAGTTAGCACAGATACTGGTGGTGTTATGCAGTGTGCATTAAAATACTTAAGGTAGTGAAGCATTGTCCTAGCAGGAAAAAAGGCCCTAAAGCGTGATCGCAGCACATATTTTGATTAAATTGTATTTCATGATGTCTGCATGAAAAACTCATGAGATCAGGTTGCCAGTAAAGGAGAAAGACCACCACTAGAACCCCTGTAACTATATATTATTGGGCTGGTGGTGCACAATTCATATCAGTCCCTGGTAGATGTAACAGTGAAAATGGCTTATGGGTATGAGCATTAAATAAGCTTTTATGAGTATTTAAGAGTATTCATAATACTATTATGAGTATTTCATAAATATTGAGTGAATGTATTTCTTGCAACATTATATATGCATACATTATGAGTATGGATGAGTATTCATTGTAGAGTATTTTGTGAGTTTTTTGTGAACATTTCTTATGTTTTCATTATTTTGGCCAAGCTAATGATTCTACAAATTTACATGAGTGTTATGGCTGGGAATGTTCCTGTCTTAAAAAGATTTTTCACTGTTGCTGACCTGGTCAATTAGAGTGTTAAAGTACACCCCTTCACAATCTATTACAGGTCCACTCTCCCAGTTAATGTTATCGACGAACACCTGTTTTAAGCACTTACATAAATGGACAGAATACAAATGGACAAGAAATGCAGTGCATGAAGGCACAAAGAGCATCTGGACTCATTATAAGCCCCCAAACAGGTTGCTTAATGTATAAAAGAGCTTGCAGTGCAATTCTCTTCAGAGCCTTAGAAAAAAATGTCAGAACGCCACTGGAAGTTACTTAACTCATCATGTCATTATTTAATTCCACCGACGGCATCATTTGTCATCCGAGTTGTCACTTCACATGACAGGTAACATGGCTCTGCATTTAAGGCTTTATGTAATAGCAGATTTTCTCATAGACATGTCCCATCAGTACTGACAAGGTCCTTATGCTTATGCTGGTGCACAAAATCAAGTTAATATCTCAGCTCTAAGGAAGGTAGGTTAGAATATTTATTTCTGTGAATAATTTCTAATTTGTACCTCACAGGAACAAGTACATCAATTTAACCAATCCACATGAAACTTTATTAATCCCTCTGGAAGATTCCTCCGGGAAATTCAGTTTCTAGCAGCAGTACACTGGTATAGTAGTACAGTTTTAAATGAAAAATCTAGGATAAAAATAAAAGTAAAGAAGAAATAAAAGTTTCTTACAGTTTCTTTTTGTGTGATTTCCTATGTATTTGGGCCTTACAATTTAAATTGCTTTGAATATTATTATTATTTTTTTTTTTTCAATTTCCCAGCATTAGGACAACAGGATGATTTCCGAGTCAAAATAGAACTGAATTTTAGAAAATTAAAAAGTGAAACCTCCCTCCTCTACGTTCAGTGGTATTTTACCATTGCAAGACGCACCTTCTACATTTATACAGTTATATTTTATATGGAAATAGAGCTGAATGTACGCCAATTTGTTACACAAATAGTAAATTATATTTTTCTTGACAATTTATCTCTGATTTCTTCATTTGTGCTGCTCTTAACTTTGTACTATCCATGACAATGCAAATTTCCCACTTGTGGGACTAATAAAGGTTCATCTTACCTTATCTTATAAGAAAATGAGTAGTAAGAAAAGAATATAAAATATTTTAAAACGTAAAAATATCAGCAGTCACACAGAGACACAGAGTAATGTAATGATAAATATTTGTGGGATGATATCAACAATAAATCATTATTGCACAGGTTACTTGCACAATCATGTAGTCTATTGCAAAGTCAGTAATGTTTGATTGTCCAGTTTGTTTTGAGAGTGATCACAGCAGATTCTCCTGAAGTCAGCAACCATCCCTTTTGTTTTGTCCACAAACAGAGAATGTTAGCTGTTGCTCTCACTGATCAAACCCAGCACAGTTATGACATCAGATGATGTGGTTTGAACCGTGCATTGTTGCACAGTCGTGGGTCAGCAGTGTGAACAGCAGAGGGCTGAGCACACAGCCCTGGGGCACCTAGACATCTGCCAGCTGGTCGGTGCATCCTCTGAACGTACAACCAGGAAAGTTATCTTGTCTGGAGGCCTTCTGTGGAGTCCTCATTACACCAGCCATGGTCAAACAGAGCACCTGGTCATTGGGAGGTGGTGTGGTCTTCCTCCTTATTGCGTTCTGTGCCTCAAATGGTGTCTAAAAGTCATTCATTGGAATGGTGGCCACACCAGCACAGGCAGATGTCCTGTAGTTAATGATGGCCCGGATGCCTTGCCACACATGTCGTTTATCACCAGTGTCCTGCAAGTGGGTGTGAATTGTCTGGGCATGAGGGTGCTTTGCTGCTCTGATGCCCCAGGACAGATTGGCCCTTTGTTATGGCCTAGTCTAGATAGGGCCACGGTGTACAAGGAAATTTTTATAACCACTTGCTTCATCTGCTTAAAGTGGTTATATCTTCAGACACTGACCAAGGCAAAATAAACAAAATCACCTCTAACTTAGCCCAGCTTAAAGGCTAGAGAAACAGCATCCTGTCTGCTGTATCTTTGATTAACATCCCTTCTGCTTGAGTCAAGAGAGGAAAATTTGACTGTTTGTACTCTCTGTATATGAACTACAGCCTTGAGAAAGTTGTGGCGGTCCAAATGGTTGGCAACAATGAATTGATGTTTGATGGCTGAAGTATCAAGACAATTTCTGAAGTAATGTGCATCACATGCTGCTTTTTTGAAAAAAAGCTTTGCTTAGCTTCAAACTCCGAACTTCAGAGATGACGTAAAACTCTGAAACAATAAATAAATTGTAGTGTTCAACAAAATGGCGCTTCGGTTTTAGACTAACATTTGGAAATCCTTCTTGAAACCACATCCCATGATCCCTGTAGTGGAAAATTTGATCTCATTGTGTGTTTACTCTGGTCACGCTGCCAAGGTGTGAAAGGCTGAGAGACAGGATGTATTGACAAATTCATGATGTTCTGCAATGCCATAGTTTGACACCCGGGTCCTTCTTCGAACAGAAACATCCTCTCTAATAAACAACTCTCAGAATTGTTTATCTAAGGGGCTCTCAAGCTATTTGTGCACAGATTATGAACCAGTAAGAAATCACCATAGCCATAAGCAGCCAATCAGCAGATATTAAATGCAAGCATGCATTCCTATATTATCTCTGCAACACTACTGTACCTTCTAGGGAGCTGTTCTAAGGAGCAGATTCTGCAAAGACGAAATAAACAGCTCTGATGAATCTTGACACTGACCTCATTGTTTATGAGAAAGAGTGGTCATAGAGATTTTTCCACCACAGTCTCAAATTTTGGTTTGAAAATAGCATAATGTTTCTTCAGAAAACTTGGTAGAGATAGAGTTCAACTATATATTTTAAAACCATAAGGCTTTGTCTCCTTCAAGAACAAGTGTGTCAACCAAAATGGAAGAAGCTGTAAAATGTCCTGTCCATGCCTAATTTTCTTCAATCAATAAAATAAAGTGTAATACTTTGATATCAGTTTGTGAACACATAACGAAACCTTAAATAGTGCAATACCTTCAGACAGATCAGGCAATATCTCAGGTGGAAAGCCAGTCATTGGATGAAAAGTGTTTTGCTAATATGCAGTCTGTTTTGACACCATTAATAGATGGAAGATGCAAGATTTAAGTCTGGCAACAAAGCTTCGCTAAATCATTACAACTCTAAAATGCCAAGACTATGAACAGAAACTGTTCAATAGAACCCTTGATATGATCTACCAACTGATCAACAACTGATCAACATGTTCCAAAATCGTAATATCATCATGGCTTTAAAAATTATTATGTCCAAAGCAGTACATCCAAATGAACACAATTGCTCTCTCCAAGAAGAGACAGCTGAATAAACTGCAGGGCTGATTGAACCTGCACTGGCCAATTTAAAATAACGCAGTACAGTTTTTTAGGCTTTTTTCTCAAAATGGAATCGAGACCTGAAAATCAGCAGTGTAGAAACCAGACAATTATTTATCATCAGAGCCACTAACTTTGCAATAATTCCCATCGAAAACATCCTACAGGGTTTGCATTACTATGACGTGTTTGCTCTTGGTTCAGAGCGTTCAACAATTGAACATATGCCAAATGCATTTTCTTTGATGTGCTGAATACATATTCAATATTGGAACATTATTTTTAAAGTAGGAGGCTCTGTTTTGTTCTGTTGAAAGCAGCCCTTTGTTGCATTTTGCTGAATGTTTTGGTGAATAGAATCAAGTTTGAAATTTGAGGAACACTTTGCATACAAAGCAAGAGAGATGCAAGTTCTACTGTAGACCTTAACGCTTCAGTGCAAAGTACTCTCACTACCATCATGATCTAGACCTGTTCTACGTGTAGATGGGGATATATGAGGTACAATTTGTTGATCTGAATGATCTCCAGTTATAGTTGATGGTTTAAAATCCTTTAAAGGGTCTGGACTTGGGTACATTAAATGTCTTATAAACCTTTGTCTCAAAATCAAAAGTTTACAAAGTTCAAATACAGGCGTTACACATTCTCCTAACTTTTTAGGCACTTTTTCTTGAAATTCTTGAAAAACCCCATGGACAGTTCACATTGGCAAAATCATCACATTGCTAGGAATTGTCAGCAGAGGAATGTATTCTTTTAAGATAATTCTTAAATGCTCCTGCATCCAGAATGTCTAAGTGCTTTAAACTGCTTTAAATGTGGGAAATGAATATGAATATGGTACATGGCAATGCTGCTCTGTATGCTGTGCATAGTATATGTTGCACAGCATATAGAGCCTAAAAACAACAAGGAGCACATTGCAAACCATTGAATGCAGAACCTACTACAGAATAAAACATTTAAATGCAAAGCCTAAAATAAGTCTTGTACAATAAAATAAAATATCATATACTGACATGCAAAATGACATTTAAGGACACATTGTTATTTGTCTAGTTATGTTGTAAATGGCTGACAAATATTTTCAAAAAAGAAACAAAACAATTTAGTTATAATTTTTTTTTACAGTGTAGGAAGTTGTTAAGGAGGTTCAAAGTGCTGGAGTTGTTTGAAGGACAATTAAATATCTGTTTTATTTACATCCAAGTTGTTGGGAGTCATCCACCTTCCAGCCTCTGTTGAAAGCTGCCACAATCCAGAGAACTTTTCTCTTGTAGTACAGAGCAAACAGAGCCACGCCATCACAACCAATTAAGCTTGATGCCACTACTTGTTTGTAGAAGTGTGAATCTTTCTTGTTCAGGAAGACTGATGTCATAGTTCATGCAAGTCAATCTCATGAGGCACCCAGCCTCGCTAAACTCTCACATGTGAAGCAGGCATTTGAAAACTTTAACTAAGTCTGAAATCCTGAACTTTTCTTGGCATCAAACTGATATCACTGCCTTCTCTCAACGTGAA